>CAMZMU010000033.1:59423243-59515783 GCA_947311845.1 Poa pratensis | reverse complement strand
CACAAGAATACCAATAAGACTTTAGCAATTGAGGCGTCACTCTCAACCACACCTGTATATCAATAAACTTCAGCAGTGATAGTTATGGCAGTAGGATGATTCAAGCAAGCAAAATAAAACAGCAGTAGTAAACAAGGGTTTCCCTTTTCACCGAAAAGTGAAAGTGTAACTCAGAGATTTAAAACGTAGGCATGAGGGTGATAGCGGGGTGTTGCAAGATAAGATTGATCATATAATAAGATAAAGCAATGGGACTTATCTCTAACTCCGATATATGTAGGTATGTGTTCCGTAAATAGTTGTGCGTACTAACCAAGAGAATTTGCACAACATCTATTGTCCTACCTGCCCATTTCACCGGGGCCAACTTGGAACTACAGGTAATTAAGGTCTACCCTTTCGAATAGCCCGGAACAACGCATTAACACTTCATGAACACATAGAATCCTCAAACTAAACATCTCCCCCTGTTTTCCCTATATGTCACTTTTAGGGTTCGCAAGTTCAACATAATAGCAGGTGATACACTTTGCATAAATACCAAACTCAAATATGATGGGGCAAAATAAGTTAGTACTGAAATCATCCACTCGGGCCCTAGTAGCAAGCATTAAACATAGCATAAGTGCATCAACACAATACAAAAATATCCTCAAGATAAACCCCTAAGATCTCGGACAACGGGTACATTACATGATCAATCTCATCCAATCCCCATCCACCTCATATGCCTACAGTGACTACTACACATGGTGATGGTGAAGGAGCTCATGGTCGATGGAGATGAAGGCGGTGAAGATGGCGGTGAAGACGGCCTCCGGATCCCTCTCCGGGGAGAAATCCTGGATCAATCTGTCTCCGAAAACGAAATCGTGGGTGGCGGCGGCGCTCTGTTTCACGAAAGCTCCTCCCTCTAGGTCAGCACTTTTTCGTATATATGAGGGGGTACGTGAAAGCCGAAGGAGAGGCGGTGCCCGAGGCCCCAGATGGGTGGGCCCACACGGCCAAGGAATCTGGCCGCTGGGGCCCACTCTTTTGGCCCTCGGACGCTTCCTCGTGTCCATCTTTTGCACGATGCCCTTCTTTTCCATAAAAATTGACGTGGTATTTTCTCCGATTTAATTTCCTGCAAAAACAACCAGAAAAGACTTTGCTAAAAACAGCGTCAGATTCAGCAGTTTTATTCAAATATGGGAAGATTCCGGAGCAATTATGAAGCAAAGTGCTTGGAAAAGTAGATGCATTTTAGGTGCATCAACTCCCCCAAGCTTAGCTCGTTGTTTGTCCTCGAACAACTCAAACATAGTGCAGAAGCGATAAAAGACTTTGACAAGAACTTTGCATTGCATATGTAACACCGTTTAATACCAACAAGTATTCAAAACATAACTTCCATAACAAATAACAAAATGCTAGCAAAGGTGCATCTAATCAGTGTTAAAGCATTTATATTTGTTGCAAGAGAAATAACATGAAGTGTCAGCACTTGGATGAGTTTGCCCAACTGTAGAAATAAACAAAGGTTCTTGCATCGCTTTTGATTGAATCATGTCAAGATTTTTGAGATCTTTCGATTCTTTCTTTATTGACTATGAACTCATTGTGCTTACAACCTGCTCTCATTTTATCAATCCATTTGGTGTTCCCTATTATGACTCATATGCTTGACCAACTAATGGTTGAGAGCCTCATGCCCCGTGAATACGAGTACCTACACCACGTGTTACTCAACTCGGGCCACAAAGCAAGTTTAAGTTTCTAAGTCATTGCAAGTAAAATAGCATCATCAAGAGCGTCAACTGGGGTACCTCTTGTCCCAGGACATGGAACAAGCCCATGTCAAAACGACAAGACAAACAGACAATGAACAATCTCAGCACTCTTTTATTTACTATTTGTGTAGCTTTTTATTATGAAGTGCATCACTGAATGTTCACTTTGGTACGCTGTAAATTTCCACCATGAATGATGCATGGCTTAGGTTGGCGGCCCAGGCGTCTCTCTAGCCATTTATACCCACTCCTCAAACTTACTAAGTTTCGCATTTATTTGGCACCATGATAAGCATCCATAAACAAAAGTACATGATATCAACTAAATGTAATTTAGTGCAATGTTGAAAGCTTTCTATGTGTCAGCACATATAAGTTAACTCCCAACCCCTAAGCTTGTCAAGCATATGACTTCATGTTTAACATTTGAAAAACTCTTTTACTTTCTCTTTGGTTGGCAAGTTTAGCAAGCACAATGGGATGCGTAGACCTTTGTTTAGAGCCACAGTTACTCAATCCACAGCCAAGTGTTGTCACTAAATAATATCTCACTTGCATCATCATATAACATACTAGAACACGGAGAAGATAAACATTTGCTACCACTTCCCAGATGTTAAAGAAACTATGATGCGCACTTGCTGTTATTAAAAAGTCCACATAAGCACGGCAAAGGTGTCATACCTTTCATCCACTTCATGCACATCAACTCATCATCGTTGTTCTCCTCTCCCAACTTGAACTGCGCAATAAAAACTCAAATCTGCCATAAAACGTTACTGCATACAGAACTGTTTTTGCCCTACCTAAACACCTCAGAATAATCTCATATTTTACGGGTGCATAGGTTATGAAAAGTTGCAGTAGTGGTTAAAATTTAGCTCATTCGGAGTTACAGAAAAAAATGAAAAATAAAACAGTGAGCAGATTTCAGCAATTCCTGCACCTCCGTTTTTACTTTGGATTCAAGAAAACGAAAATATTTTTGTTCTTTTTAGTTTTTAGATGCATAAAGTAAATGACCAGAAGTAAATAAGCAAATAAAATCTTTTTGTGTTTTTGTGATTTTCAGAACAAGAAACTAAAACATAACAAGATAAAAGTGATATAAAACAACGAATGGAAAGGAGAGAAGTACTCCCCCAAGCTTGCGATCAAGCTAGTATCCCGGATGGTAATCGTACCCACCACTTCCATCTCCAGGGAAGTAACCATATTGGTAGCCTTGCATTCCTGGATATTGGGGCTCCTCTTGAGGTTGCACCTCCTCCACGGTCCACTTCCCGGTAATCTTTTCTTACTGTGTTTGTAGTTTTGGGGCCCTCGAACCGGAATGTGGAGAGGAATTCTCGCGAGAGTTCCTCGTATTGTTCCGTGGATGAAGGGAGAACTCGAGTAAGCCAGCTGCAGCGGCGAAGGCGTTGAAGTCCTCCTTTATCCCCCAATGATCAAGAACCACGGGTCTTGCCATTTTGTTGCATGAATCCGAAGCCTCTCCCCTGCATATACCGCACCATCCTCCCAAAGGTGGTTGTCATCATAATTCTCGGAAACTCTAGATGATCTTCTCCTTGGTCTCGAAGTCATCCCAAACAATCCTTTACCTTTTCATGATGAAACCTTGCTGTCCAAAAATAATATCCAACAAAAATTAAGATGTAACACTCTAAAACAACATTGAGCCATCCATAACTAGTCTCCACATCAATATCATGCATCAATATCAACTAGAAAACTTAAATCCATGGATTTCTCAAGCATATTAGTGACACCTGACCTAGTGCAGCAAAATACTTCATACATAAAGCATAAGAACAAAAAGTAATTGGATGGGTGGAGGAGTCACATACCAAGGAGCAATCCCACCAAACAGATTTGAAAAATCTGCCCTAAACTTGGAGATCCAAGGATAGCAGGAAGAAGGAGCTCGGGAAAATTTGGGAAAAATACCTGGAGTGGTTTTCTGTCGAGGGAAGGAGATGGGCACAGGGCACTCACCTAACTCCACCTGGGGCCAAAGTTAGTGGGTCCCACGCGGCCAAGGAATCTGGCCGCGTGGGACACCCTCTTTTGGTCCCTGGTGTCCCACTTTTGGCTGTTGGTCCCTCTGGTAAAATAACTTACCTCCAAATTTTTCTGGAATTTTCGAGAAAATTTTCTGAAGAGAATTTTTCAAACTTCATATTCTGGAATTTCTGAACTCTGAAATAATTATGATTATGCATATACTCTAAAATTCTAGATAAATAAAATTAAAATGCAATACAAATTTTTATGGGAATCAAGTTTTCATCATTTCCACATTAGTAATGAGGTTGATCAAGTCTCATTAATAATATGTAAAAGATATAATACATGATTCTTATTTTATATATAAAGAAGAAATTCAAGATACCTCATATTTGATTGGAATAGTTCCAATCATCAAGGTAGCATACTTTGGTGCAGGAGGTGGTAGTGCAATTTCAAAGCTTCCAATCATAATAGTATTTCTTTGAATAGAATTCACACTCTTGTTTATCATTGTAACAGGATTCTTCTTGGGAAAATAGATAGTATGCTCATTTCCTTTGACATTAAATGTCACTTTGCTCTCAGTGCAATTTATCACAGCTCCTGCAGTGTTTAAAAAGGGTCTTCCAAGAATAATAGATAGATTATCATCCTCAGGCATTTCTAATATAACAAAGTCTGTAGGAATTAACACATTAGCTATAGAGATAGGAACATCCTCACATATACCTATAGGCACAGCAGTTGATTTATCAGCCATTTGCAATGAAACTTCAGTTGGAACCAATTTATTTAGGTTAAGTTTCTTATATAAAGAAAAAGGCATAACACTAACACCAGCTCCTAAATCACATAATGCATATTTCACATAAGTTTCTTTAATATGACAAGGAATAGTTGGAATACCAGGATCTCCACGCTTTTCAGGCAATTTCCCAAATGAATAATTAGCAAGCATAGCAGTAATTGCATCAGTAGGTATCTTCCTTTTATTAGTGACAATATCTTTCATATATTTTGAATATGGAGGAATTTTAATAGCATCAACAAGAGGAATTTGCAAACATAAAGTTTTAATCAACTCAAGAAATTTCTCAAACCTAGCATCATCCAAAGATTTCATTACCTCTTGGGGATATGGTATGGGTCTTTGTACCCATGGATCCCTCTCTTTACCTTTTTGTTGATTTGGATGCTTCTTCTTTTTATTCTTCTCAATAGATGGTTGAGGGTCTTCTTTTCAGGAGGTTCAGGTTCTTCAATATTTTCAGCTTCATGTTGTTCTTCTTCAGGTGGAGATGATTCCTCTTCTTCATTATTATCATCTTCAGTCTCAGCATCAGAAATAGAAATATCCTTATCTTGTTCTTGAGAATCATCAATATCTTTGTTTTCATTGGGAGATTTTCCTGCAGAAGATTTCTTCTTGAGAGCCTCTTGCTCTTTCCTCTTGGGATGGTCTTCAGGATAGTCAGGATCCTGAGTACTTGCACCACCTCTAGTATTAACTCCACAAACCTGTTTCTTCTCAATAAGATTTGCATACAATTGATTTTGAAGAGAAACCATTTGTTCAACTTGATTATTCATCATCTCACAATGTTTAATAATTCTTCTAACCTCTCCCACACTAGCATTTAAATTTTCACGAAGAATTTAATTTTATGAGAGTTTTCCATAATACTCATTCTAATACATGCTCCTCAGGATGTTATGATAAGCAAAATCATTAACGTATGATACATCAATAGGAGGTGTTACCTTTTCATTACCTTCCATAGAGCTAATAGCATTGACTTGGATTGGAAAACATGGTTGATCAATAGGAAGTTTAACACCCATTTCAGATAATTCCTTGAGATGAGAGGTTTTAATTCCCTTCTCTTTAATAGCCTTGGAAGCTTCTTTCATTGTCTCTTTGTTTAATTAAGAATGCCTCCTTTCTTCTCTGGAAATATCTCTTTTCATCTATCTCTTCAATATTCCAATCTTCATAATTTCTAGAGATAGTCTCCAATAACTCAGTTGCTTCATCAACGGTCCTTTCCCTGAAAACATTACCTGCAATACTATCAAGATAGCCTCTAGTGTTTTCAGTTAGTCCATTGTAAAATATATCAAGTATTTCATTACTCTTGAAGCCATGGGTAGGACATTTCCTAACCATCTTACTGTACCTCCCCCAAGCTTGGGGTAGATCCTCCTTCTCTTTCTGTGAAAAGTTGCTAATCTCAATAGTTAAACCATGAATCTTATCAGAGGGAAATATTTATTATAGAATACTGCAAGCATTCCTCTTGCTAGTAATAGATCCAGGTTCTAAACGATTATACCAAGTTTTAGCATTTCCTCCCAAGTAAAAGGAAACAACTTTAAGAAATAATAGCGTTGGTGGATTTCATCTTTACCAAATACACAGATAAATCATGCAAAACAGCAATGTGTTCAAAAGGAAACTCATCATCTCTCCCATAAAACTTAAACTTCTCAGCTTTTTCAATTATTTCAGGATCAACACTAAACTCATAATCTTTATCTTTAATTTTAATAGCTGGAGCATTCATTTTCTTAGTAACAGGGAAATAATCATCAAGAGGAGAATTTTTATAGCTATCAAGTTTATCCAATTTATCAAATTCGAATCCATAAAAGCCATAGTAAATGCATCTTCTTCCTCAGAAGAAGTTTCATGTTCATCATCACAATATTCATATCTTCCAACTCAGACTCCACATTTTCAATAATAGCAGATTCAGGAATTCAGGTGTTTCAGTTATCTCAGATGTTTCAGGTGTCACTTCTTTGTCTACGCTACCACATATTAAATTATTTTCAATACTAGTAGACATCTTAGACAATGGTGAACTAGATAAAGCTTTTTCTTTCTTCTTAGCAACAAAGCAGAAGCAACATTAGGTGAAAAGTTTGGCCTACTTGGCAAATCAGTACCTCTACGAGTAGTTGAAGGCCTTACTTCCTTCGGAGTATTCTTTTCCTTTCCCATAGTTGGGAACAAGCAAGTGCAGCAAATAAATGATAACAAGTTGTCTTACCAATAAAGCTAGGTTCCCCGGCAACGGCGCCAGAAAATGTCTTGATGCCCACAAGTATAGGGGATCGCTGAAATCTTCGTTGGGAAGTATTACCCAAATTTATAGTTCGACTCATGGGAACACAAGAATACCAATAAGACTTTCAATTGAGGCGTCACTCTCAACCACACCTGTATATCAATAAACTTGCAGCAGTGATAGTGATGGCAGTAGGATGATTCAAGCAAGCAAAATAAAACAGCAGTAGTAACAAGGGTTTCCCAGTTTTCACCGGAAAAGTGAAAGTGTAACTCAGAGATTTAAAACGTAGGCATGAGGTGATAGCGGGGTGTTGCATGAATAAGATTGATCATATAATAAGATACAAATAGCAATGGGACTTATCTCTAACTCCGATATATGTAGGTATGTGTTCCGTAAATAGTTGTGCGTACTAACCAAGAGAATTTGCACAACATCTATTGTCCTACCTGCCCATTTCACCGGGGCCAACTTGGAACTACAGGTAATTAAGGTCTACCCTTTCGAATAGCCCGGAACAACGCATTAACACTTCATGAACACATAGAATCCTCAAACTAAAACATCTCCCCCTTGTTTTCCCTATATGTCACTTTTAGGGTTCGCAGGTTCAACATAATAGCAGGTGATACACTTTGCAGATAAATACCAAACTCAAATATATGATGGGGCAAAATAAGTTCAGTACTGAAATCATGCCACTCGGGCCCTAGTAGCAAGCATTAAACATAGCATAAGTGCATCAACACAATACAAAAATATCCTCAAGATAAACCCCTAAGATCTCGACAACGGGTATCATTACATGATCAATCTCATCCAATCCCCATCCACCTCATATGCCTACAGGGACTACTCACACATGGTGATGGTGAAGGAGCTCATGGTCGATGGAGATGAAGGCGGTGAAGATGGCGGTGAAGACGGCCTCCGGATCCCTCCTCCGGGGAGAAATCCTGGATCAATCTGTCTCCGAAAACGAAGATCGTGGTGGCGGCGGCGCTCTGTTTCGCGAAAGCTCCTCCCTTCTAGGTCAGCCACTTTTTTGTATATATGAGGGGGTACGCGAAAGCCGAAGGAGAGGCGGTGCCCGAGGCCCCAGATGGGTGGGCCCACGCGGCCAAGGAATCTGGCCGCGTGGGGCCCACTCTTTTGGCCCTCGACGCTTCCTCGTGTCCATCTTTTGCACGATGCCCTTCTTTTCCATAAAAATTGACGTGGTATTTTTCTCCGATTTAATTTCCTGCAAAAACAACCCGAAAAGAGACTTTGCTAAAAACAGCGTCAGATTCAGCAGTTTTATTCAAATATGGGAAGATTCCGGAGCAAATTATGAAGCAAAGTGCTTGGAAAAGTAGATGTATTTTAGGTGCATCAGTCACACCATGGCCGAAGAACCTGATTCGTCTTGGGCAGGGGGTCTTCTTGATGAGGGGTGCAGGCGCACCACCGGCGCCACCTCGAAGTTCCGGGCCCCGATCCGTCCCCCGAAGCCCTCGAAGCCTGCAGCCGTCGCCACCGCCCGGAAGGAACCGGCGGTCGTCGCCACCACCAGCTGCCACTTAAAACTGTTGGGAGCATCCGAACCGCAACCGTCCCAATTAGGCAACGCCTTTGCACCTCAACTTGATGGCAACGGCGACGATGATGATGAGAATGTCGACATCGATGCCTTCCTCAACACTGGCGCCAGCAAAGATGTATACATGCCTCCTGTGGATGACGAACCCTTTCGTGCTCACGCCGATCAACCTGCTCGTCCCACTACATGCACGCAGCGCCTGACCTTCCAGGGTTTATCTCAAGAGACGCCTCCAGCAACCGGCGATGAAGGTCTAGACAAACCGACTAACGTTTTCACCCCTGGCACAGTACGGAATACGGTTCGCGAGGGGCTTCCAGGGGAGGTGAAGAACAAGAAGCACATGAAGAGAAAGTTAGGCGCCTCTTCGAGCCAGCCACCTCCTATGATTATCCAGGGTCGTGAAGACTTGGTACCACCCCATCCGGATGGCTTGGCGCACTGAGTTCATGAAGCTGGTAAACAGATACTGCCTCCGGAGATGCTCTGCTTCGCATATGGACACATGCACTCTTTGCATCAATCTATCCTGCACCTAGAGGGCCTCCTTCTTAAAGACAAGTATCCAAATTACCCGTGTTCACGGTCCAAGTGCCAATGGATGATGAGTTCGACTTCGTCCGTGAAGCCCCCGCGGATCTATTCTTCATAGCGTACGAGGATGCCTTCAATCTATTTCACTTTAAACGGCTGAACTATAACTTGGTCCGCCTGTACGCGCTCAATGCGGCGATGAAGATCTCGAGAGATAATCTCCTGCACGTCGCGGTAGCGGATCCCTACTACATGCGTGACAGCCAGCTGGTGGAAGGATCAAGGACATGGACCAGGGCGACAGAGTACCTCCAGAGGTTCATGCTGAAAAACAAGAGGAAGAGCAGCCTTCTTGTGCCTTTCTTTCCCGAGTAAGTACACATCCGCTCGCCGCCGTCGTAACTTATGCTTTCTTATCGATTTCTTTCATTGCTGATCCTTTCCAACATTCCGTTTCAATTGTGTTGAGCAGGGACACGTTCTGCATCCTCATCGTCCTAAACCCGGGTGGTCCCTTGCCACTTATTTCGACTCGGGGAGTGTGCAGAGGAAGAAAGACTACACCAGAATAAAGGGTGTTCTCGATGATGCTATCGAGGGCTAAGCCCAAAAGGGAGGCGCCTTCGAAAATAAGTCGGAAGCTTTTACGAAAGACAAGAAGCACCGGTTCAAGCATGTGACCGAGTTCCATTGCCTCAAGCAGCAGCCTGGCAGCGTGAAGGATGCTTTCTACGCCCTCCATCAACTTAAAAAGGTATGTCCGAGATGCAGAGCAATTGATGATGCCATCTTGTATGCGAGATTGGGTCAAACTTGACGAGAAGCTCACCAATGCTGATATTAGAGAAGACTTCCATCGCATCCAGACGAAGTTATCAGAAATCATCGTCGAAGATGTCAACACAGCAGGGGGGGCCTTGAACTACCGCGACCGAGGTAAGATGTATTATAAAAGAAAGCCTTGCCTCACTCGCAAGAAGTGCTTCTTTATTTTCTTTTATTATAGACTTATCCAATTAGATGAATAAATCATACTCTATTTATATTATTAACCAATATATATCCCAATCCATCTCCAGGGTTGTGCCAGAGGGACATCGAAGCCTAGAGTTGCAGAATGACGACAGGACGTGGACGACGAAAGAGATGTATAAACCGTTCCCGGCGCCGCTCAAGAAGAAGGCTCCATGATCGTCGTGCTCCCGCTCTTGCTCACCATCATCGCCGATGTACTCGATTTGATCCTAGTGTAGGCGGTGACCATTTCATTTGTAACGTGTGACATGATGAACTTTTGTATCAAACACTTGTGTAAAAATTCCGCACTTGTCACTATATGTAATCTCGGGATATAAGTAATGTGATGACATAGTAATGCTTCTGTTTTCATATACCTGTCAAAATATATTATTGTTTCTGTTATATCTGTATAAATACTGTAATATACCTGTATTCCTGTAATATATCTGTATTTGTACAACGGGCAGCAGCAAATTTCAAATACATGTACATCAATTCTGTGGCGCATGGTTTTTTTTCTGTGGCGCACCCTTTTCTGTGGCACACCCCTGTGGATGCGTCACTAAAATAGTTTATGTGGCGCATGGACATGGGTGCGCCACAGAATGTTGGGATTTCTGTGGCGCACCAGGGGTGTGCCACATAATTCACATTTTTGTGGCGACAATTCTGTGGCGCACCCACCATGCGCCACAGAATGGCAAAGTGGGTGCGTCACAGAAGGCCTATTCCCTGGTAGTGTAAGCTAGGTAAATGCAAAACGTGCGGTTTGAGTATCCGGTTGAACATGCATGTCGCACTATAGCACACAGAAGCTTGACAGCACCAACTCCGGCAGTTCAGCATACACCAGCTGTGAGAAACTGCGTTTATGAAAATCAGATGTGTTTCTCTCCAGAGTACTGTTTCATTTCTGCATCAGAATGTGAAATTAACAAGCTATATGAAATGCCAGCTGCCGGAATTTGGCAGTGGGACAGAAATGCAGACAACAACCCCATCCTCACGTTTAGGAACAGATAATATCATAGTGCAGTAATAAAAGTTCAGATTCGAGATAATGAGGTCCATCCATTCGGATGTGAAGGGACACTAATTCAGTTTGAACTCCTTTTCTACCTAGAAGGATTGGACTAGTCACCACATAACCAGACAAAACAAACAACATCCTACAATTCATCCCTCTGCTGTTGCAGGTGAAGAGACAGGCTGCATGCCTTCAGAAAACAAAACAACATCCTTCAAGCATCTCGGTAAGTCGGTACAACAACATTTTGATCTGGTACAGACAGGGTCTCCCATCGCTCTCCTCTTGTAGATGCACACATGCATTTTGTCTTCACCATAGGTGCGGGGCTCTCCTACACTGCATGAAGAAGGAAACAATATCATTTTAAGTTTTGTAACTGGTACCTTGCACATCTAGTGTAAGAGCAACCTTGATGATAAACTAGTGGGAGTGTATACAAGGATAAGCACATCTCCCTCTAAGAATCACAAGCTGATTAGCTTCAGATGGCAGAAAATAGGTACAACTTCACACATCATTTCCTACAGTTCCCTAGTCTGGAGCATCAAATATGACAGGTACCTAGCAGTTTATCGCAGTCTCAACATCTAAACTACAGAATGTGGCCTTTATTGCCTAGCAGCGACATTTCAATGTAAGTAGACTTAGCCTCACAATGAAAATAACCAGTCCAGATCAGCATTTCTTGTTTTATACCTTGAAACTATTGTCAGTTTTTTTTGTTGGAGAGCCCATATGTTCACATACTAATGGAGCATATATAGAGACTGACGCCTACTTGTCCACACACAACACAAAAAGATTAGCATAAAAAACAAATAAGGAAATTACCAACATTCTGATCTCGGAAGCTTCCACTTACCAGAGGTTTATAAGTCACTGCGATGGGAGAATATTCACAAACATCTCTTTCAGGTTTTCATCTTCAGTCATTTCTTCCAAAATCCCGTCGCTGAATATAAAGTCTGGTGACAGGTTGCACTCCGCAGGCCGTGTCTCATTTGAAAACAGTTTTTTGGACATGTGGTCCTTTTGAGCTTGTCTGTCATATTTGCTCTTCTCCTGTGTTCCTTCTGCAATTAGATTGTATGTATAGACAATCTTCTCTTGTCCGATTCTGTATGCTCGGCCAATTGCCTGCCTTCCCACCGAAGGATTCCACACAACATCAAGGAGCACCACACGCGATGCCCCAATTAGTTGTATGCCTTCACCACAGGCTTTTGTGGTGGCAAGCATTACTTTGGCATCGCTGTTCATGTCATTGAAGGCCATCATCAAGGATTGGCGAGTTTTAACGTTGACTTTTCCACTCATCTGCAGGATTTCCTTGTCTTTAGTCCAATGGAATTTCGTGCTCAGCTGTTCTCTGATCAAGTCCAAAGGTTCAAGATACTGGCTGAACACGAGCACTCGCTCTTTTGAATGACATCGACGCACAATCTCGTAAACAAACCTCGCCTTGACTCCTTCATATGGCTTAAGCCGTAACCTCTCCAGTGAAGGCTGGTGCCGCTGGTCCACAGCAGATGCTACTTCGTCTGACAATGTTTTCATGCTAGTGATCAGGAATGGATGTACAGACGCAAGAGATATCTTGTATTCTAAATCCAGATTGCACTGTGCCTCATGCTTCTCCATCATTGCTATGATTTTCTTCTGCATAGGAAGAGGATTCAGAATCACAACAGATTCTCTCAACCCTGGAAGGGATTTGTGAAGAATGTCACCATTATGGATGTGCACAAAAGGGTCCAACTTTGTTCGGATCTCATTAACCCTTTCATCAGTGACGTTCTTTAGTTTCAAAGAAGTCCAGAAACCCTTGCCTTCATCCCTCCCCGGATCAACATCATGTGTACTACCTCGTAACAGGCACAAGATGTTGTGCAGCTCTTCAAAGTTGTTTTGAAACGGAGTCCCGGATAGGATAATTCGTTTCTCGGTGCGAACGTTAGCAAGAGCTTTCCAAATCTGACTGTTGCTGTTCCTTGGTATGTGCCCCTCATCAAGGACCATCAAGTCGGGCCTTTGAAGAAGCAGCTGCCTGATCTTGACATCATCATCATCAGCCTTGCTTTCTTCTTTGGTCAAGTTCGTGAACAGCTTGTAACTGAGACCTATCACGCTGTTACCCTCACACCAGGATAACAACTTCAGTTTCAGCCTCGGTTTCCTGTCAAAGCTGTTTGTGGACAGATTCTGGGCGAAGTCCTCACTATCTGCGGCCAGCCTTTCGATGGTCTTGTCTCCATCCTGGTGGATATCGGTGGAATTCAGCACGTGAAATGGGACCTTCACATTCCATTTCCTGAACTCATGTTCCCATGTGGCAAGCATCCCCTTGGGAGCAATGATCACCGGGCTACACCGCGGGAAAAGCTCGAGATAGGATTGAACAAATGAGATTGCTGATCTGGTCTTCCCCGTCCCCGGAGCGTGAGAGACCACACATCCACTTAGAGCATCAGTTTTCACTTTGTTCTTCACCTGTTCAATGTCTGTACCCCCTGCCAGTTTGTTCCACATAAATTCAAAGGCTTCCCTCTGGTGTGGGAACATGTCTTCCCGGACCCCAGGAATGAGATCCCACACCGGGCCACTTCTGTGACTGCCAATGCTGCATTCTCCTTCATACCCCATTGATGTTAGGATATCATTGATACTCTTGTCCAGCTCGTGATCTTCCCTGGGTTCCCTTTCCGCTGACCATTTCCCCTATTGAGTGAAAACAAAAATGTCGATGTTATATGGTGAAGTCTACGCTGGTTTTTCGAACAAAGAAACATGTTGGAGGGAACAGTGGCTTACCATAGGGGCCATTACATGTCTAGCTTCAAGATGGATGAAGTTGCAGTGACTGCACCACATTCCAATTTGGTCGTCATGAACGAGATCATGCTTTCCTTGTTTGCATAAAGCTGCTCTATCGGCAGGAATTTCTTGCCCATTGCTCTCTTCTCCCTGGAAACCACAACCCAACGAGCATTATTATATCTGAATTGTTTACGGTCTGATAACCACAAATGCAAAAATTTAAGATTACAGAACTTAACATTTTAAAACATGAAATATGTGTGCATTTAATTTGTGACACGAAAGCAAGAGAACTTATACGTGAAGAAGGCTTTTGTGCTTCAAGCTATCCCTGAAGATGTACTATTCTTAAACAACACATGAGATTTGGTCCACTCATACTCATATGACTAATAAGATTCTAGATACTGGAGAAAGGTCGGGATGCCGTCAAGGCCGCATGGCCCTTATAGGCTGGGCCACACATGTGCTACAATGGCAATGACAATGGGAGCAAAGCTGTAAGGTGGAGCGAATCCGGAAAGATTGCCTCGGTTCAGATTGTTCTCTGCAACTCGGGAACATGAACTTGAAATCGGTAGTAATCACGAATCAGCATGCATTGACACTCCATTTAAAAGGGCCAAACTTTTTTAGACCAAGTGAGTTGCTTTTGATGGTTATTGTTCTGACTATGGTGTTATCATAAAAATAGAGAAACCGAGAATCAAGCACTGGCTTGATGGCTAGAGCCTGGGTGAGTTCGCCCACCCGGGTTCGAATCGCAGGTGAAGAGTCCGGACTAAACAGGGTTTCTATCCGCGTGAAATAATCGTTGGAGAGATCTTACCTACCTAACAACATATAGCTAAATGAGGATCCTTCCCCTGTTGGTCAACGTTTGAATCAGGGACGGAGCCAGGAACAATGGACAAGGGGGGGGGGGGGGGGGGGGCAATTGTACACTCCATATGTTAGAGGGGGCCACATAGGTAAAATTTAGGAAATTTGAGGTCAAATCTGTAAAATTTACAGGGGTGTTTCAGCAAAACAAATTGCCATGAGGGGGGCCATGGCCCCTGCGTGCCCCCTGGCTCCGTCCCTGGTTTGAATAGGGAAAGCCCACTATTTCCAAAAAATAAGTTATACCGCAGAAAACCATTTCACTGCATGCACCATTTGTTAAAATGGTAAAACTTAGTTATCACCTGAGCCAAAAAATTACAAAACACAAATAGCCTTATTGACCAATAATAGAAGTGGCTAACTGAAGTGTTAATCCAAAGTTCTTGGGCACCGCATTTTGTAAGTTTATTAAGGAAAACTTTGCATCAAAATTCCAGTTATTATGCATGCCAATTCTGAAAATTATCTTTCACATTTTGGTTCGTCATTATGTTATGTAATCCAAATTTCGAAGTCTCGAAGAATACTTTCTGTTTAATTCATTGCATGGTCAAGAAAATTATCTTTCACCTGAGTGTTCGAGAAAAGACAATGTTTTACATGGCAATAAGGTTTCACGGGCGGTAGATTAATCATTGCAGAACTCAATATTTTTAGCCATTCCAATGTATAAATTCTGAAATATCAGGATTTGCAGGACAATGACTAATGAGACGGATAGACATCTTTAGTTTATAATTTCAGCATAAGGAAGGCATGTATCCGGTTCAATTTGTTTCGAAAACCCAATACAACTGTCTCAGTTTCAAGGTTAAGAAAAAAAGATCATGCCAGCGGAATACCCTTCCAGCTCGGAAATTTTTATGAACTTTCTCCATCTGCCACCTTTTGGGCAAATGAAGCACAATTAAAGAATACTGATAAACTTCTTGAGTGATTCAGACATTTGAATGCAAAGTAGGAACATAAGGGGACAAATACTTAGTTATTGATATAAATTTAGATGACAGCGTAGTTAGCAAATTCTGCAAATTATCGCAAAAAAAAGCAAATTCTGCAAATTACTGGATGTAATAAAGTTATAATCAATTGATAGATTAGATTCACAAGCAGTGCTATTTACGATAACCTGAAAGCACTACTCTTATGTGCTATTCCCAGAAATAAACTGCATGCTCAAGAAAAGGTTCATGATTGACAGTGAGATATTCTACACTGAAGAAACATAATCATATAACTGGAGCCGACACTTCAAAGCAAAAGTATAATTAGAGCGGCATTAGCAGCATAGTAGCAGAGAGTTACGTACCTCCTCGCAGTCGTGAGAGCTGCCATTGACGATTTCAAAGGCAGAATCAAAATCTCCCCACAGTTCGTCATGCTCCGATTTCACTTCCACTTGATCTTTATTTGCGAACCAGACATCTTCATCTCCGAACGAGAACAGCAGGGGCTGCGTGTCCACGAACGGCTGTGCCTGTGCAGGAGCAGAGCCGTTAGGATGATTCTCTATCTCATCAAATATGGAGTTGAACAGATTATTGCAGGCGTCTTGCGCCGCCGAGCGCTCCCCACGCCGCTTCCCCTTTTGAGGAAACAAGGCATTTTTCTTGAAGGAAACATCACCTGCTGCTGCAGGTTGCCCTGTCAGCGGGGTTCCCTGCATTTGCAGCATAGTTCTTGACGCGCCGTGGGTTAGAACAACCCTCGTAATCTTTGCAACCCTGCTTGGCAGTCTGCTGCTGCCGGTAGGACGCGCCGCCGTTCTTTGGCCTGCCCGGCCCCTTCTTGGCATTCATTGTAAACGTTCTGTCCTTCTCGGACTTAGAGTCGTCGCTACCGTCCTCTGAATCCGAGTCATCGCTGTAAGTGATCTGTTGTTGGCGCCGTCTCTTCTTCGCCGCCGGCGCTCCATCGCTGTCGTCCTCGGATGCCTGCACCTTCTCCGTCTGCGCCGGCAGTGGTACCTCTTCCTCCGGCTCGGAATCCGACACATCGATGCAGTACGGCCTGGCCTTAGTTCCTCGTGTGAGCAGTTTCTTGTCAAGCATTGTCGACCAGACCGTAACCGCTTACTGATACCCTTCCCGACAGAGGTGGTGTCCGGCTTGTCGAGCAGATACAGTCCTTCGAATTTCTTCTTGCGGATGGGCGGTGTGCGGTCGCCGCCTGGTCTGGTACTCCCACCGGCCTTGGCATTGCTACTAGGCGTGCGACGCAGATCTTCTTCCCCTGCCTCGTCAGATTCTTCTTCTTCTTCTCCCCCCTCCTCCTCTAGCTCTGTCGTGTCATCACTGTCCTCTTCGTCGACAGCAGCATAGCTGTCGTCCTGAATGTCGTCTCTGTCCTCCCCAGTTCCTCCTCCTCCTCCTCAATGGATTTGTATCTGTACTCGCTATCACTATTATCATCCTCCTTACTCTTCCCCTTCACCACATCCTGCTCCTCCTTCTGGTTATCCAGGGATTCCCCATTGTAAGCTGAACTGACCTCTTCCATCTCATCATCATCTGAATACATTGCAGCAGATGCCACCTTTCTCCAGTCTCCGTTCCGTGAACGAGTCCTTGACGAGACAGGCACGCCGACCTGCCACGCCGGTGCAAAACCACGCCAATCCGAGCCGCCGCCCTTGTGGCCGCGTCTGGCCTCGACCTCGTCTCCCCCGCCCGCCTTGCGCATCCTCTGCTTCCCGGAGCTTCCAGCCTCGGTGCGCCCGCCCGCTCTGCTCGGCTTGGCTCTTCTGACCGGGACTCCCGCTTCCGCTTCCCCGCCTTCCTAGAGTCGCCGGGTGCGGAGTCCGGCGCTCTCGCGCGACCTCTCGCACGTGAATCCTCCCAATGGCCGCCAGAATATTCCAGCGGCTCCGTCTTGATGAGCTTCCGGGCCTCGACGCGCGCGGCTGCTTTCCCCGGGCGCTTGCGGCGGACCTGGTATCCATCTTCGTCGTCGTCGTCGTCGAGTTCGATGACCTTCTTGGCGCCGGCGCGGGCTCGTACCGGGGAGGACGTCGCGAGCGTCTTTTGACGTGGTGGCGGTGACCGCGCCGCCGCGGGACCACCCGAGGGACTCCCCCGACCGCGTCCCGAATCGCGGAAACGGTCCACCGTAGCGCGCCGTCGGCCTTGACCGCCCATGCCTTGCACCGAGCGCGACTCCCGATGGCCGCCCTTCGATCATCGTCGTCGTCGTCGTGGATGAGGATGGCATGCTTGCGGGGCCTTGGGGAGCCCACCTCCTCGACGACCGGCGGCGGCTTAGGCATTGCTGGAGCGGCGGCGGAAGACGGAGAGGCGACGTGGGGGTTTGGAGTGGGGTTTTTTGCCTCTCGGTTTCAAGCTGGCCTCTCTGAATAGCCTGGGCGCGCGCTAGATTAGGAAACCTTTTTTTTGGTCTCTGAATAGGAAGGAAGAAGGAACGGCATTGGTCTGGGCGTTGGCAAGGGCCCACCTGCCATTGACAGTGCCGGGATGTACTCAGTGCGGTGGAGAAACGAAACGTCGAGGCGTAGACGCTCGGGCACCTTTCAATGACCTGTGGGTCCCGAGTATCGTCGGAATTACTGGACCCAGTACTCAGGGTTTACTGGCTCGGTAAAAGTTTGTGCTGGGTAATTCCAGTGCCGGGAGAAGGAAAGTCCAGTTTTACAGCCTGCTCTTACAACCTACACCACTATTCTGAATGAAAGCATTAAAAACCCATATGTGGTTACAGGCTGTCATGAGATCCAACAAATCCTTTTACCGGACATTAATACGACTGCAATTAAAAGCGCAGGATATTCCAGCCTAAAAAGATATATTTTTTTACACGTTAATACGACTGCAATTAAGAGAGCAGGATATTCCAGCCTAAAAAATATATATTTTTTACATGTAAAAGAACACCGGGAATCTAAGAACTGGGATCCGCAGAAGAGAACGAGTGGGATTTTTTACATGTAAAAGAACTGGAATCTAAGAACGCTGGGATTTTCTAAAGCTGCCAAAAAGGAGTGGTAAGCATGCGTTTCTTGCCATTGACTACCGTCTTGGATGTCGTTGGTGCAATATGGCCCTTTGGATCTACTAAGGAGATCCCTCGAAAAAAGATTACGAGAAAAAAAAATGATAAATAAAAAGAAACAACAATGACAAGTTAGAATTATCTTTACCCCCTCGATCCATCCAATAGCCACGTATGAGTACTATCACATGGTGGCGCAGACAAATCAGCAATGCTAGCGGCGGCGATGTCGACCCATTGGCGATGGCGACGCTGCGACGACCTCTTTCTAATGTTGCCTTTCATGGCTTGTTCTCACTTGAGCATGCACTAATTCACCGCGGTTATCTATTTTTTGCTGGAGGAGGTTGCTTTCTCACGGTAGTTAATCACAGGCCGCCTAACATATCTGAATGGGGTCTGGGCGCCACGAGAATTATTTAAGGGGGTGTTGGGGGGGGGGGGGGGGGGGGGGGGGACACTGGCGACACAATGGTAAGGCGACAAGATGACCACACCAAGTTTATATGTGTTTGTGGCGGCGGTAGATGTTATGGACACGGAGGTCCACGGGAGATGATATTATTCTAGGGTTTGTTATTGGTACGAATCTTGATGCAATGTGATTATCTAAATGTACCTATTGCTTACCTCCATTTTAATACAATTCTCCGTTGACCAATGACGATAATTCTCCCGGGTACAAGTTGTCACTTTACATATTTATAAAACATTGTTACTCTTGAGGCGCAAATTATTAGTAGTTCTTTTCGCTTTGAGTTTTTCTATTACTAAAACCTAGTCACCCTATGAAAGACTTGTTAATGGTGAATAGTATATCATTCATATTCGAATCATCAAGTAGAGTTATACCTCTTTCTTCGCAAAAGGAAAAAAGAATCCTATATGGCTTAGAGCCACTCTAGCACATGGTCTTAATTTTTGGGCTGCAAATAGGTTTTAAACTCCTCTAAACTGTTCTTTTTGCAGTTTTACATTCTACAAGCCATGTGCAAGTTTAGACGCCCTAAATTTGGGCCCTTAACTTCTTTCGCATTTCTCATTTCTGTTATGAAACAAACTCCACTCTAACAAAGTTGAGAGAACAAATGAAACATTTCAATTAACACAATGCAGACAATATGATTCAAATGAAACAAACATGGTTTAGACAACATAAATATAGTTCACACGATATAAAAATATCTCAAAAACCTAAAAACATTTCAAAGGAACTAACATAGTCCAAACGACATTAACATGGTGAAACACATGCACCCCTTTGGGGCGGAATAATATTGTTTCCGATATCGGTGTCCTCCCCGAGCACCGAAGACTCGCTACTTGATATGTCTCAAAACGTATCTATAATTTTTGATGTTCCATGCTTGTTTTATACCAATTGCTACATGTTTGGACTACAGGTCCATAGCAGTAGCTAGATGGTTGTCTCTCCACTTTGTGCCATCATGTTTAGATCTTGTGAGCTGCCCTACATGATCAAGATCATATTATTATAATGCTACATGTTGTGTTTGCTGGGATCCGATGAATATTGAATACTATGTCAAGTTGATTATCAATCTATCTTATATGTTATTTAAGATCTTGCATGCTTTCCGTTACTCGTAGATGCTTTGGCCAAGTAGATGCTTGTAACTCCAAGAGAGAGTATTTATGCTAGATAGTGGGTTCATGTCTCCGTTTAACCTGGGACAGTGACAGAAAGTTCTAAGGTTGTGGATGTGCTGTTGCCACTAGGGATAACCTAACGATGCTATGTCCACGGGCATATGTGTTTGTTTACATTACGCACTTTACTTAATGCAATTATCCGTTGCTTGCAACTTAATACCAACGGGGACTCGGATGACAACCCGGCGGTGGATTATTAGTCATAGACTGTTGGATAACGGTCTATGTATTATGTCGTAATGCCCAATTAAATATCATAGTAGTCAACATGTCATGTATATGCATTGTCATGCGCTCACTATTCGTCAATTGCCCAGCTGTAATTTGTTCACCCAACATGTTAGTTATCTTTTATGGAGAGACACCACTAGTGAACTGTGGACCCCGGTCCATTCTTTTACACTGATTAAACAACCACAAACTGCAAACTGTTCCTTTTTCATTCTCTGCAATTTAATACTCATTTTCCACACCATACGTTTAATCCTTTGTTTTCAGCAAGCCAGTGAGATTGACAACCTCACTGTTTCGTTGGGGCAAAGTAGTTTGATTGTGTTGTGTGCAGATTCCACGTTGGTGATCGTTTGCGCCGTGACAACCTTCTGAAGAGTTGCTGCTCCTACTGGTTCGATAACCTTGGTTTCTTTCTGAGGGAAAACTTGCTGCTGACTACATCATACCTTCCTCTTGGGGTCTCCCAACGAACGTGTGTTCACGCATCAAGCTATTTTTCTGGCGCCGTTGCCGGGGAGACAGCAGTCTTCTGCAAGGGGAGTTTCACGCTTCCAATCTCTTTACTTTGTTTTTGTCTTGCTTAGTTTATTTTATTTTATCTTGTTTGCTTTCAATTATCAAAAACACAAAAAAATTAGTTACTTGCATTTAGTTTATTTTCGTTTTGTTATTATGTCTAGCTCTTTACTTGCTATCAATGGTTACTTTCCTTGAAACTAGTCCTATGGCTGAAAACAACATGAGAGAGCTTTATGAAATTTATCTTGAGTTGGGACATGAGTGTTTGAAGAGAAAATTAAAAAGCCTATGGAAATTTATTTGCATAACAATCATGATAGTAGCAATGTTATTAGCATACATTCTTTGAACACCATTATTGCTAATGCCATGGAAAGCTCTAAGCTTGGGGAAGCTGGTTTTGATAAAAATGTTATTTTTAGTCCCCTAGCTTGGAGGAGGAAGAATGCTATATTTGAATGTGATGATTCTATTGAAATATCTCTTTTGATAAATTTGAAAAAACACCTCCTTGACTCAGAAAGGAAATTGCAGAAAGGAAAAATGTGCTCCCTAATGTTATTTATGATAATGCTCTTGATGATGGTCCTATATTGCCTAATGATATTAATTTTCTACTATTGTCAAAAGTGGTTTAACCCCACTATTTTGAGCTTAATAAAAATTATGCTTATAGATCAATAAGAATGTTTTATGTGATATTATTGTTGAGTCTATTCATGATGCTACTGAAAATTATTTTGAGAGAGGAAAATATGGTTATAGAAATCTTCATGTTATTAAATTTCCTCTCTTTGTGATGAAAGTTTTGAGCTTTCTCTTGTGTTGCTTTTATATGATGGTTTCTTTAAAACCTACTGGTCATTATGTGAGAGGGAGACACGGTTTCATATATCACAATAATATTAAGTCTCCTCTCTTTATGTTGAAAATTTTGAAGTTGCACTTGTTTTGTCTTCCTATGCTAGTCACTTTGTGCTTCATTTACTTGTTTTCTTACAAGGCTCCTATGCATAGGAAGAGTGTTAGATTTAAACATGTTTTATATATGCTCTTGATGCTCTCTTTTACGTTTCAACTCTCATCTTTATGTGAGCATCATAAAAATCACTATGCCTAGCTAAAAGGCATTAAAGAAAGCGCTTTTGGGAGGCAACCCATTATCTTTTATTTTCAGTATTAGTCAAGGAGTGTTTACTTCTGTAGCAACTCCTTTGTATCTTTATTTTCTCGCATTGTTGTGCCAAGAGTAGCCTCTAATGTAAGATGATGCTTAATTTTGATTGCTGCGCAGAAACAGATTTTTGCTGTTCACTGTACGAAATTCCTAAAATCACCAGATTGTTAATTAAATCTGAAATTTTTGTGCGTAATCTTTATGAATGTCTGAAACTTTCATTAGTTCAGAGTTTTCGATCTGAGCGTCGTAAGTGCCTCGAAAAAATTCGTCTTTGCGGACTGTTCTGTTTTAGACAGATTATGCCTTTTTATTTTGCATTCTCTCTTTTACTAGTGTTGAGTGAAATTCTTTTTTGGGTGGAAGAGCTTCACATAACATCAGTGGCTGTAGCTAATGTTTAAAGTAACAAATCATATTGCGTCTTTATAGAACATGTGAATTTTTGATTATGCACTAACCCTCTAATGAGATCTACTTTGAGTTTGGTGTGACGGAAGTTTTCAAGGGTCAAGAGAGAAGGATGATATAATAGGATCAAGAAGAGTGAAGAGCTTAAGCTTGGGGAGGCTCCCATGGATCTCCCCAGCATATTTCAAGAAGACTCAAGCGTCTAAGCTTGGGGATGCCCAAGGCATCCCCTTCTTCATCGTCAAAATTATCAGGTCATCTCTAGTGAAACTATATTTTAATTCTTTCACATCATATGTGCTTTTCTTGGAGCGTCTGTGTGCTTTTATTTTCAGTATTGCACTTTTATTTTCAATAAAGCTTGACTGGACCCTAGCATTCTTGATTGGGAGAGAGACACGCTCCGCTTTTTCATGAGAATACTCCTATTCTTCACTTATATTTGTTGAGTATTCATATCTAGCGCTGTTCAGCTTTTAGCTCTTGTTTTCATGTATCTCTTGTCAGAGCTATTAGCTTTCTTTTGTAGAAAGTACTCTCTTGCTTCACTTATATTTGTTTGGAGAGTTGATGAAATAAATTGATTGGTGTTTGGTTGGTTCAGAAAATGTTGCATGTGGTAATTGGTATAAGGAAAAACTTGCTTAATCTTGTAGATCACTAAAATGGATAACTTGATGCTTGTCAATTGTTTTGAGTTAACAAGTAGATCATGATTAAATTGTGCATCACATGAGTTAAGCCTATTAGTGAAGAACTACCGTAAAGCTTGTTGAAAATTTGGTTTGCATCGGTGGTACCTCTAAGGTCTAGATATTTTCTAATAACAGGGTTTGGTTAACAAGGAAGACGGTATGAAGTCTTATAACGTTTGCAATATGTTTGTCATATAAAACTTGGTGTACGGGTTGATATTCTTGTTTGCTTACATAACCTTGCTAGCCTAAACTCTGTACTGAGAGGGAATGCTTCTCGTGCATCCAAATCCTTGAGCCAAAATCCATGCCATTTGTGTCCACCATAACTACCTATATGTGGTATTTCCTTGCCACTCCAAGTAAATTTTTCATGTGCTACCTTTAAATTATTCAAAATGTTATTATTCCCTTTTTGTGTCAATGTTTACTAGCTCATGAGGAATTAGTGTGGTTATTCTTTATTCTATTTGTCGATGGACTTTTACACCTGGACTAGTGGCATATACATCCGCTTATCCAATAACTTGCAAAAAGAGCTGGCAACGGGGTGCCCAGTCCCAATTAATTACAACTTTAACCAATTAATTCTCTTCACACTTTTGCCCTGATTCATCAGTAAGCAATGACAAACAGTGAAATACCTGAATGTGTGTAAACCAAAGAGAAAGAGGGATGATCTGCCTTGCTGGTAGAAATAACGTCCTTCATGGGAGCCGCTCTTAAAAGTCCGTTCGACAGGTAGAATACTGTTCTCACCCGCTACCATTCGTTGACAATTAACAAACACCTCTCAAAAATAGATACTCCTCCATGGTATGTGATTGATGGAAGGCACCCGAGGATTCGGTTAGCCATGGCTTGTGTTAGCAAGGTTGGGAGGAGTATCAAATATTTTATGCAATCTCTATATGCTTTCAAAAACCTAAAAGCTCTAGCACATGATTTAATCCCTGCTTCCCTCTGCGAAGGGCCTTTCTTTTACTTTTATGTTGAGTCAGTTTTCCTATTCTTTCTGTCTTCCACAAGCAAACACTAGTGTCAACTTTGTTACAACATGCGTTATATGCAATGTATTGGACTTGTTATACTACTTTGTGTTGACAATATCCATGAGATAAATATGTTGAAAGTTGAAGCAAATGCTGAAACTAAATTCTTCCTTTGTGTTGATTAAATACCTTTTATTAGAAACTATTGCTTTATGAGTTAACACTTATGCAAAACTGTTTGATGCTTGTCTCGAAAGTACTATTCATGAAAACGTTTAGCTTGTGTGATTCATTGTTTACTCATTATCTATTTGGTAGCAAATTATAGACCATTGACTTGGATCACTTCATTCATTTACATGTGCCTTGCAATATTATATGATCAAGATTATGATAGTAGCATGTCACCTCAAAAATTATTTTGTTTTTATCGTTTACCTACTCGAGGACGAGTAGGAACTAAGCTTGGGGATGCTGATACGTCTCAAACGTATCTATAATTTTTGATGTTCCATGCTTGTTTTATACCAATTGCTACATGTTTTGCATCTACTTTATATCACTTTTATACATTTTTTGGGACTAACCTATTAACAAGATGCCGAAGTGCCAGTTCCTGTTTTCTGCTGTTTTTGTATTCCAGAAAAGCTAGTCTGGAAATATTCTCGGAATTGGACGAAACTACACGGGGTCCCTATTTTTCCAGAACACGCCTGACGGAGCGAAGGAGCACAGAGGAGGGCCACCAGGGCCACACGCACCAGGGCGCGGGCCCCCCTCTGCCGCGCCCTAGGGTGGTGTGGGCCCCTCGGGGGTCGCAGCCGCCGCCCTTTCGCCTACTTATTCCCCCCGACGCGAAAACCCTAAGTACCTGAGCAAATATCCACGAAAAGTTCCAGAGACGCCGCCGTCGTCAACCCTAGCTCGGGAGGGTTCAGAACCTCTTCCCGGCACCCTGCCGGAGAGGGGAATCGTCACCGGAGGCTTCTACATCGCCATGCCTGCCTCCGGAGTGATGCGTGAGTAGTTCATCCTTGGACTACGGGTCCATAGCAGTAGCTAGATGGTTGTCTCTCCACTTTGTGCCATCATGTTTAGATCTTGTGAGCTGCCCTACATGATCAAGATCATATTATTGTAATGCTACATGTTGTGTTTGCTGGGATCCGATGAATATTGAATATTATGTCAAGTTGATTATCAATCTATCTTATATGTTATTTAAGATCTTGCATGCTTTCCGTTACTCGTAGATGCTTTGGCCAAGTAGATGCTTGTAACTCCAAGAGAGAGTATTTATGCTAGATAGTGGGTTCATGTCTCCGTTTAACCTGGGACAGTGACAGAAAGTTCTAAGGTTGTGGATGTGCTGTTGCCACTAGGGATAACCTAACGATGCTATGTCCACGGGCATATGTGTTTGTTTACATTACGCACTTTACTTAATGCAATTATCCGTTGCTTGCAACTTAATACCAACGGGGGACTCGGATGACAACCCGGCGGTGGATTATTAGTCATAGATGCTGTTGGATAACGTCTATGTATTATGTCGTAATGCCCAATTAAATATCATAGTAGTCAACATGTCATGTATATGCATTGTCATGCGCTCACTATTCGTCAATTGCCCAGCTGTAATTTGTTCACCCAACATGTTAGTTATCTTTTATGGAGAGACACCACTAGTGAACTGTGGACCCCGGTCCATTCTTTTACACTGATTAAACAACCACAAACTGCAAACTGTTCCTTTTTCATTCTCTGCAATTTAATACTCATTTTCCACACCATACGTTTAATCCTTTGTTTTCAGCAAGCCAGTGAGATTGACAACCTCACTGTTTCGTTGGGGCAAAGTAGTTTGATTGTGTTGTGTGCAGATTCCACGTTGGTGATCGTGTTGCGCCGTGCGGCCACCAACAACCTTCTGAAGAGTTGCTGCTCCTACTGGTTCGATAACCTTGGTTTCTTTCTGAGGGAAAACTTGCTGCTGAACTGCATCATACCTTCCTCTTGGGGTCTCCCAACGAGCGTGTGATTCACGCATCACTACTCTGAAGGACCACGTCATTAATATCCACCAACGGACCAATCCAGTCCATTTTGTGTTCTCGGCAACGGGGAGTGCATCATTCTTAGGGCACGTAAAACGCGGCGCTTACAGAGGCGCTAGGGAATAATATCCCTGCGTTATGCTCGGATCCCTTCCGATCTTGGGATTCTTTCTTGCGTCGACGCAAACCGAAGCTTCAGGTGCTAATACTCCTTTTTGGCTGTACGAGTCAGTTTTCTTAGCGATCGCATGTGGTAGCTAGCGACCGAAGCTAGCGCCGTGCGTTGTGGGTGAGGCGTTTACCCATAATCAATTTCGTGATCTTTACTTTTATTCATCTAAGCGTCATCTAAGCGTCGGCCATTTGTACTTGCCCTTAGAGGCGGAAGGAGGGCGCTTGAGGCAGATGAAGCTGTTTTTTGGTTGGCGGTTTCGCCACACTGAGCTGTGGTGACATGATGGGAGAGGGGGGCGGAGGTGGCAAGATTTGAGCGGCGATGACGGCGGCTATGATGGTGGTGCAAAGTTAGAAAAAGTGAGAGATTAGAGAGCAATAAATAGCTTACCGATGAGATACGGCCACAGGTGAGGTGGGTATAGAAAGATATACAGAGGATGACGACCGTAAAATAAAAAGATTGGATTAGTATACTGTGTGTGGTATGTCCTAGAAGTGCTTTTCTGTCCAGTCTTAAATTTGCAATATTTTACGGGTTTGGTGTTTATTAAGGCATCAACTAGAGTTGGTCATAATGTGCATAAATTTTTAGAAATAAGCATGTAATTTTTCCGGGGTTATCTTGGATATTTGGAGGCCTTATAACATCGTCAATACTTAGTTTCAAGCAAGAATATTATCCATACATGTAATTATTTAGAATACTAAATATTTCTGTGCTTGATTTGCTTTGTAGAACCTTTACGTCCTTACCGTGGTACTCCGGTTCCTTTTTTCCAAGCGGAGTGGTTCTCAATTTTTGAAACGACATAAATATCGTCAAAGGATTGGAGGCTCGGACGTCACTATCATTTCGTTTTAATCAACACTAGCTTTCACAATGATGATGTAAAGGTTCCCTACAAGATCCCGAAAAGGTATACCGTAAAAGCTTTTTACGATATGGCTCGGGTCCGCCGTAATAGAACATCTAAAACTTGTACCGTAAAAAGATCTTGTGATTTTGACAATTCTATCTCATTTTCACAACTAATATTTAGGCAATAGTTTCTGTACTCAATATACTGATTTTTTCCAAATTGTGAACATTCAAATTCTAGACTTAATTATAGTTTTTGATCCAAAATTGTGGGCCTCATAGAACAACTAGCCACTAAACATGTGACAAAAACATGGCCTAAAGCATGGATCAAATGTCTCATTAATCAAGAAACACCACTAGTGTCATCGCGCCATTGTTACCACCATGTCGACATCACTTGCCATTGCCACCACCACTAGCTGAATTTACACCTCTCATCCTGACAACCACATTTTTTGTTGCAGTTATCCCCTTTTAATCTCCCAATATTCTCTTGCCTTATCTTCCATCCCATCTGATCCATCATCATGAGATTGTTCTTCTCGGCAAATCTCTTGCCTCATCTTGTTTCCTTGAGAAGGAGTCTTTGCTCCTCAAAGTCTGACTTGTGCTTCTCCTCTGTCATCTTATTTTCCTCAGTTTCTTTAATTTTTTGCACTATTGTCTTATCTTGTTTCTTCTTTTCAAATTACTCCTTCATTTTCAAAAATTGAGCATCCGGTTAATTCTTTGCCTTCATTATCTCATCGATCTTCTCCTTCAAGTTTTTGTCCTCGACCTTTTCTTCAAAATTTCCTTTCCCGTCCTCCTTCTCTCTGGCCTCACTAAGTTTTTTGCCTGTGCTGGAGTTCCTTCATCATCATCCAAGTCAAAGGCCAGGATTTTATCTCCTTTCTTCGGTGGAGGAGCTTCCTGACCATCAATTTATTCTCACTATGTTCAAGCAATTTCCAGCAATGTTGGAGCATAAATGCTTTGCCTTTGGAGCCGACCGTTTCTTATATCTTTCTTGTGCAATGCAATCCTGCATTAAAAAAATGCAAAAGACAAGTTTGAGCACATTTATAGTGGACACACTCACAATAATATGAGATAAATGATATAGACAGGTAAAACTCACATAGTCATCAATGGTGCATCACTTGGAGGAGAATTCCTCACTTTATCTAAACAACTACTCCACCGGCTACAAGAGTGGTTTCATGACGTTATATCAACCTTGTAGAGATTTAATGAGCGAGGTGATGGTTCCGACATCAATCAGTGAACTTGTTCTCAATATGTTGCCAATATCGTTTGCGATTTGATCATTGCGATCACCTCATCAAGGGTCACACTCTGCAAGGCCCTCACCAAAAGCAATATCCTCAATTTCTTGTAATTCATGTCCTGTTTGATCTTCCATTTTCTTTTTTTGAGAGTATCAAACACATTCTCAACATCTTACATATCTCACCAATTTGTTGATCAAATGAATCTAGTGGCACATCAACGATGTGGAACTCGGCCTCCTCCAACATGCTCACTTAGAAGGAGCCATCGAATGCAGATTCAGTTAACATACAAAACCGAAAAAAAAGCTAAGCATCTAAACTAATCGACACACATTTGGAGAATAGGCGTCATTCACACCGCTTCGACAATTCGTTGAGCACGCTGTGGGTGGTTAGAGTCGGGATGGTCGAGGTCGCATTCCGGTCAGCCGGTACCGGAGGTGGAGGAAGAGAAGGGCAGTTCCGCGAGTCACCGCCTTCTTCATCGGCTCAAAAGCGTCTGATTCAGCACTGCAGTGGCAAACTAGAAATTTTCTCCGGTGTGGGAGGAAGCCCAGATGACGCGTCATCGGTGTCCCGACCCGCAAGACGACGCGCTTGGGAACGTTGGCAGGGGACACAAGCTTGATGGGACGGTCAATTCATGTCGTGCGACAAAGAAATTTTAGTACGGGATAGTCCATGTTAATACCCTGGCGGCGAGGAGAGGACAAACTTCACGCGAGCCGCTTGATACGGCGGGGGAGGGGGGGGGGGGGGGGGGGGGCGGTGCGGCGCGGATTGGTGACGGTATTTCTGGGAGCTCCGGCGCTGGAATGGAACCGTAGGCGCGGATCCGTGACTTGGTTTGGCCCGTGAGCATGTACCTGCTTCACTAGTGTGATCGGGAAAACAAATCATTGAAATGCCCCTCCAACCAAGCAGTCGATTCGTATACGGTGAACATAAAAAAGGGCACACATATTGGGTATATGTGGGATTAGGAGCGCGATTTTTGGTTTACACCAAGATTTTTTTCCCTCCGAACCATATGAATTGCCGGTAAATCGATACATCTAATCTAGCAACAATTAATAAGTATCGGAGGTACATGCTGTTTTGCAGGATCTTATCAAGTTAGTTTGCTGGTTAACCTTTTTGCGTGATATGATAACCTACCATACGGCTGGCTGAATGGAAAGTGGAAAGCCTGTGGATATGCTGCGGGCAAAATGCTCATCCAACTATTCACTGTCATGATGCCAAGCATCTAGACCCTTCGGGGTCGCTCTGGTTCAAAAAAAAAAAAAAAAGCCTGGCAAGAAAAGGACACGAGTACAGATGGAGTACAATGCTGGATTTGGTATCTAAGCAAGTTGCAGTACAGACTTTTAGAGCAGGAGTATCACATCATCTGAAAGAACCTGCAGGTGGGGCCGTTGTTCCTCTCCATCAAAATTAAATCACGCGGCTGGTTTACTAAGTCGTACAGGCAAACGGTCGTACGTAGAGAGGTTCCGCCAGCAAAAGCAATAGGCCCGCACAGAATCTGGTCAGAGACGTGACGTGATATTTCTCCCTAGAATTTAGTTTTGACATGAGGTGATGTAACGTATCTAGTACGGAGTAGCTAGCTAGACCTGGGCCTGGCTTTTCTTTCAAGCCAGAATATTTCTTCTCCAAATTGTCTGCCTGATAAGTATACATATGCGCAACTTTTTATCAGTCAAATGTGCACTCTGCATGTAAGGTTGCTAGTTGATTCTATCCAATGATGAAGAACTGACAGATAAAATTGCAGCAGGCAGGCAGATACCACCTCTTTATCCCTCTCCGCGACGTAGTACTTGATTTCTTTTCAGATTCAGAATCTTTTTGTGTTGTTCGATCTAGTACCGAGTTAGGGCCTCTTTGCATTGTAGGAATTTCGAAGGATTTTCATAGGATTCCAATCTTTAGAAATTTTTCCTATGGAATGACTTTGGTTTAAAGGAATAGTGGTACCAAGTTCTTATGGATTGGATTCATGTGCCTCAATTACATAGGAATGTGAACACTCCAACCTCTTTTTTAGACAAGTATGTAGGATCGAGACACTTTTCCTGTGTGTTGTCCTATGTTTTATCCAAACGACAATTTCTGCAGCTTTCCTGTGTTTAACAATCTCCTGTTTTGCACTTGCAAACCAGTGAAATTCCTGTGTTTTTCATATTCATGTGTTTTTTAACCCTCTAATCCAAAGAGTTGGACTCAATCCCGTCACCAACTTTCGAAATAGTCAGATCTGGGCCTTCGGTAAAACAGGGATATCTGCCACGTCCCGATTTGGACGAATTTTTAGTCCAGGATTATTCTGTCGAAATTCCCTACAACTTTTGCTTTATGCACTTTTCCATTTGACGACTCCTTTAAGGCATAACGTGATGATCTCTAAATCTGTTTGGGAGACATATATCAGCAAAGTCACAATTTCACTTCAACGAAATCTCCTTTTGCATTTGTTTTGCGTTTTTCCAAGTAATTCATACACATCAAAATGAAAAACAATAATTTGTGCACTTTTGCAACAATTATAGGTAGTCCACATAAATAAATCAAATGTCAAAGAAAATATTATCATAAATTATAAAGTTCGTCGATATGTTTTAGACGTATGAGCCACTATATATATATGCCCATGAGTTGTCATTTGACTTGAAAGTTATGAATGTTTGTACATGATAGCTCAATTTGTGAAGGATTTTCTTTTGCATTGTCATTTGGCAAGTATGTTATTTTTTCGGACAACTAGTACTCATAAAAGGATTCCATGCGAAATAATTTCATTTATTTATTTTATTTCATGTTTTTTAAAACCGGTCAAAATGACCAACATGGTTATTCATAGCAAGTGTTTGATTCTTTTAAAATCTCCGTGGTTCTTCTATATAATGACTACTTGTGTACCTAAATATTTGTTTCTAATTTTTATGAAGAAATTATAACACACTTGCATTTCAAATTTGAATTATTTTTGGGTAAATGGGCATAAAGTCATTTAAATGCGCAAAAGTAGTTAGAGAGGTTGTAAACTCATAAAACTTGGGAATTATCCATCAAACATGGTCTATTTTGTGTGAACCAATTGAGAGATTCCATATTCATCATATTCTTTGCACTTGCTTCAGGAAAAAACATCTTCGGCACTCTACAAAAATGCATTTTTGTAACAAATAGTTGGAAACTCCTTTTGAGACTATTATGTTTTCATGGAAAGATGCATCCTTTGTGTCAAATATGGTCACATTATCATGAACTATGCCATGGATATGGCCACAAACATCGTCATTTGGCTCTAAAGTCATGAATACTCATATATGATGGTCCATTTTGTGAGTTATTTCTTACAAAATATGTAAAATTCATGTTTGTCATCTCTCATTTCAGCTGGTACACATAGAAGGACTCAAAGCTGAATGATTGTATTTTTTAATGTTTTCTTTGTTTTTTAAAACAACGACAAAACTATTCATACATAAAGCATGAAATATTTAAATATCCATGTTGTTATTGCATGAAATTATACTTGTGTACCTTAAATGAGATCTGGAAAATTTTAGGTGCAAATAGAGCACACATGCGGTTCAATTTTTAATGTTTTGGGAAATTGCTGGAAACTATTGTAAATGACTAAAGTAGGTAGAAATCGAGAAACTTTTAATAATTGGGAATTGGCAATCCAATATGATCCACTTTGTGTGAAAATTGAAGAGTTTCTATTTTGCCATATTTTTGCACCTGATTAAAAAACCATTCTTTGGCACAAAAAAAGATAAATCATTCTCTTGTGACAAAAAGTTGGAAACTATCATTTTGGAACTATTGTTTGTCATGGAATCAAATATGCACATTTGTCCCATATAGGTCACATTAGCATGAACTATTCAATGGATTGACCATGAACATGGTTATTTGGCTTCAAAGCCCATGAATGTTCATACATGATAGTCCATCTTATGAATTGTTTTGCAAAACTATAAAAAAACAATGTTTATCAATTTTACTTGAAACTATTACACATAAAAGGACTCCATTGCTAAAGTATTGCTTTTTCATTTTCTCTTCATTTTATAAGTTTTTTAAACGAGGTCAAAATCGCTAGCGAAACTAATTAATGGAATCATAATTGGATACCTTAAATGAGTTTTGGCAAATTTTAGGAGCAAAATAGAACACATTTGTATTTCATATTTGAAGTACTTTCTTGAGATCACCGGAAACTCATTTAAATGACATCATAAGCTAGATATTGAGATCAATCTTAATATAGGGAATTGGCCATCCAATATGGTCTACTTATGTGAAAACTTTATAGATGCCATTTTGCACCACATTCTTTCAGTTGCTTCACAAAAACACCCATTTTTGTCCCTCAAAAAAATTAAAATCAATTTTTGTGACAAAAAGTCGGAAACTTCTTTTAGGACTATTGTTGGTTTTTTGAAAATGCACATATGTGCCAAATATGGTCACATAATCATGAATCATGCCATTGATATGGCCATGAACATGGTCACTTTACTCGAAAGGCATGAATGCTCATACATGGTCATCCATTTTGTGAAGGTTTTTTTTATAAAATATGTCAAAATCCATGTTTATAATTTTTGTTGTTGCAATTAGTACATATATAAGAAATTTGTCGTGGGATTGTCACGGCAGATGTTACCCGGGGGTAACTTGAGGTTGGGGGCAAGGCGACTCTGGTGTTCAGGAGTTGGTCTAGCTCTACGAGGGAGAAGGTTTTTTACCCAGGTTCAGGTCCCCTCGATGGAGGATCCCTACATCCTACTATAATTCACTATATGATAATAGATTACATGGTGCGCCAATGGCGATGGTCGCCGGAGTTTAGATGACTCCGGCGTGGGAGCTTTATCTCCTGAGCTCTCTCTATTTTGTCTATCTTACTCGGCTTATCGATCTAAGACCTAGGAGCCTGCTTATATAGATGGCCAGGTCTCCTGGTTTACAAGTTACCGCGAGGTTGTCCCGCAGACGGAATCCTACTCTAGGTCCTTCTAGGTCCTTCGTATCTTCCAAGTCTTGGGACTCCATCTTGTACACGGACTCCGGGTCTTCCGTGTCCTTCCTTCTATGAGATCTTCCGAGACCTCACCCGGGTGCCAGGTTATCCTGAGGCCGGGTCTGCCTCTGGCCGGGTCTTGAATGAGCTTGTTGGCTCAAGTGTAACCCAGCCCATGTGGAGTGCGAGGTAACCTAGCTCAGGCCTCCTGCCTGGCGGGTTACGCTTCGCTCTTCATGGGCATACCAGGTTATGATTCCCCCAACAGTAGCCCCAGGTTTAATCTGTATATGGGCTTGGCTTGCTCTCCTTTATAATCTTGATCTTAAGCATCATGTTTCAGATGAAGCCGCCAGCTCGATCATCCAGGTTAACCTCTTGAAATAAGACAAATAAATATTTAAAGGGATAAAACCCGGGTTACACTTGCTAGGCCAGCTCGTTTTGGTGGTCCATTTTATAACCCGGCCTTTTCTTCCTGGGTTCATATGCCTCCAGCTTTATCTCGCGCTATTCTGCCAGGTTCTTTGTGAAGACCTGTTTAGGTAGCTCTATTACTAGGTCTCTAGAACATCCTGCAACTTCGGCAATGAATATTCCTCGAAAACTCTCCAAATCTATTTCTTGTCTTTTTCTTCGATATTGACCTCGCTTTTTCTTGTTTCAGGTTTCTTCAACCCGGACTTGATGGAGCCTACTCATACGGAGGCTGTGCTGAAGGAGGCTCCAGGTTCCTACGATCCAGACTTGATAGAGCCTACTCATACGGAGGCTGTGCTGAAAGATGCTCCAGGTTCCTACGATCCGGACTTGATGGAGCCTACTCACATGGAGGCTGTCTTTCAATTCCCGGCTTTTGAAGACCCAGGGAAAATACCTCCAGCTTTACCGGTTCTCAAGAATACTAACTTTGATTTTTCTCGTGTATATAACCTGTAGCCCCCAAGCTCCGAGTTTATCACCTCGCGATAACTTGGTGCTTGTGATAGATAGATGAACACTTTGAACCATGTAGCCCCTAAGTGCCGGGTTGTGTGCCTGCATCAACCTAGGACTTTTGCATCTTGCACATCTTAGAGAAATTTGGAACTTCACCCCAAGTGCCGGGTTGCGTGCCTGCAGCAATCAGGGACTTCTTCACTACTTCGAAAAATTTAGCTTCAAACTGTGTAGCCCCCAAGTGCCGGGTTACGTGTCTGCAGCGACTTGGGACTCACACTTTTCCTTTTGTAACCTCGAAATTTTTGAAATACTGTAGCCCCCAAACGCCGGGTTGTATGCCTGCAGCAGCTCGGAGCTCGTTCTTCAATATTTGTATCACTTAGAAATATTGCAACTCTTGTAGCCCCCAAGCGTCAGTTCGTTCTCCTGTAACAACTCGGGACTCAGTTTGTAAAACTCTTGTCTTTCAGCTTCAAATACGGCGACTCACACATCTGGAGATTGATCACAGCGCTTGGCGAAGCCGGCCGTGGACACAAATGCTGAGGACCCGGCCATGCTGGGCAGAGCCGGCCGTGTTGGCGACAAGGCCGAGCCGGACATGCACACCATCTCGTAAGCCGGCTGATCCACCCTTTTTTTTCGTTGGTCTGATTGACTTGTATGTGTACTGGTACCACCCGGCTTGCACTTTACATGCTTTGATTGCACGCGTGCACGACCATGTGACAAGGCAGACCAACCGATCATTTGATATTTTTCTTCTTGATTTGTTTACGTGACCTTTCCTGGAGCTGCATGCACATGCAAGATTGAATTACCACCTTGGCTAGAGCTAGCTGCTCACGTAGGCCATCCAACTTTTTTCTTTTGCTCTTCTTGATTACTTTCCTGGAAGGGTGGTACTAGTAACAGTGTAACACTTGGTTCTTCGATCTTAACCTGCTGTACCTGTTGTGGCATCTCGCCTTTACTTTCCTTGTACATACCATCAGAGGAGGCTTCGATCTGGCCGACTCCTCATAACTTACTGGTGTTCCGGGTCAGCTGAATCTGATCTGACGATGTTGATGATGAGCCCCACGCACATGTTGATGAAGAAGTCCTTGATACTTGGAGTCGCCTAAGACACGGCATGCTACCGGCTGAGACACGGCATGCTGCCGGCTCCTTTGATTAAGCAATCTGTTGTTGTACTATTCGACTGCTGCCGGCTGGGCTCTCTCTCATATTTTTTTTCCTTTATCTGCTTTGATTGGACTAGTACACGTGTACGTGCAACGCACGTCGTCATATGTTGCGACTGGACAGAAAAAGATTTCCCTACATACCTTCTTCCCTGATATTGCATCACCAATGTCGGCCGCTCAAAACTATAATATGCATGATTTTCACAATATATACAACCCTTCTTTAGGAGCATAAAAGTTAAGTTAGCACAATCGTTAGTGAAATTTCAGAAAAATCAAATAAATTGAGATATGCGATTGTCTTGCAAGTATAAGGAAAAGAAAGCAAAAAGGTGCCCCGGACAAATAAATCCATGTCCGGATGAACGGAAGTAATCCAGTTTGGGGTGGTTGGAGATGCTCTAAGTGATGCTGCATCGACATAGAAACTTACGCTTGGGCTTGGGCTCGTCGCTAGCAGTGGCCGGCCACGTCGACAAGAGCAAAAACAACGAATTTGAATAATCGTTATGTAAGATATACGACGATCAATCGAGTCCATGATGTGCACCACGTCCGGAGAGGCGCGGTGAATTTGTTGCCTCAATCATTTTTCATCGCACTTTATTGATTAAATCACAACATTACAGAGTTCAGCCCGAATCAGGTCCGGAATAACACCAAATGAAAAATTTCACAACATTGCAGAGTTCAGCCCGAATCAGGTCCAGAATAACACCAAATGAAAAATTACCGGTAGAGCGCACAGATGAGCAGCGAAGTTCAAACGACGGCTAACATGCTTGAAAGAACAAGAAACTAAATCCTTCACCAAATTCTTCACATCAGACACCACTGTGCCAAGTGCCAACAAGAGAGCCTCGAGGACGCACTTCTGAATGCCTTGCTCTTTTAACACTGTTGCCTCAAACTTTGAAGACGTGAGGTGAATTGATTTGTATAGCTATGGCCGGCGAAACATGTCTACACCGAAAATCGATTGCCCTTCTGGTAGATGGTTCTTTTACAATCAGGACTCTTGAATCTTGATGGAGAGTTGGTTAAAAATCTTTCAGCTTACTACCGTGAAGACATACCGGATTGTACTCCTATCGGTGGAGTCCAACACGCGAGAAGGAAAAATAGAAATTGGTGGAGTCCATCACCAAATAGAAAACGGCAACAACCAGCAACAGGTTGAAGCGGAAAAGAACGACACGCTCTTTTCTACAGGCAGAATATTCCTTTTCTGATCGTGTTGGATCAGGTTTGCTACCCTGGAGCTTGTGCTCTCGAAATATCAAACATAAGGATGGAAAAACCGGTTTGACTGGTCAAAGTTGTTTGGTGCTCGACATGAAAACAATCTGGATCGTTGATTGAAAAATAAACGGACAAGATTTAAATTGTTTGCTGCTTGACATCGAGACAATCTGGATCGTTAATCGAAAATTAAACGGACAAGATTTAAAGTATCCCAACATGTTTGCTCTTTTAATAGTAGTATAGATGCATGACCACGTGAAAAGGTAGCAACTCCATTTAGCTTGCATGCATCAATGAGGCTGCTTGGCTTCTTTTTTCTCCATTGGAGCTTTGATTGACTCGCACGAATACTAGCAGCACCCGGCTTTTCTTTCTCTTTTTGATTGAATCGCTTGATGATTGCTGACCCGGACTGACACAATTTTCGGAAGCCGATCGACAGCTCTTTCCCTCTTTTTGTTTCTTCCCTTTGATTGATTTGCACGACTCTGAGGCAACTCGTACTTTCTTCTCTTGCTGCAGACAACGTCACATGGTTCTGATACTTTGTATAAAACTTTCCAAACTTCTTGCATGCCTTAAATAATGAGCCGGCCGGTGCAGGCAATTGCCGTCATCACTAGGCAAATCGGCCAATTCTGAAATCATAGCTCTGGTCAGACCGGTGAAAAACAAGGAAGACGATCTGGCTTCAGCTGCTGGGTTGTAGAATTATCCTGCAAAAAATAACATTATTCAGGCTGATGGGCTTGTGATAAATTAGTAACTTATGAATATTTATCCTGATGGTCTATGTGCACCCTGAGGATTTGCTTTTTTAATGAACATGATATGTCGTTCTATAAATACTTTTGGTTTAGATAACCCTTTTGGTTTCTTTAGCATCTGAAAGCAGGTTGTCGCATGACTTTCTCTATTGATTTCAGCTTTGACAAGTTCAGGGTCAACTCAGGTCATCATGGGCATCATGATTGACAAGTCAAGCGAGCAATCATGTCATATAGTGCGAGTGGCTTCTGGCTTTGCAGGCAAGAGAACCAAGAATAAATTGGTGGCTTTGTCCGGATTCAAGGGTTTTAAGCCGGACTATTCAAGTCACAAGCCCCCAAGTCCCAATATTTACAATGTTGCGAAGCACTCTTGGGCCAAGCTAACAGAGCGAAAGGATAATGTTTGACAATATTGCGAAGCACTATTGGGCTAAGCTAACCAGTGCAAAATATTTTACAATGTTGCGAAGCTCTCTTGGGCTATGCTAACAATTTGTTGCGAAGCACTCCTGGGCGACGCTAACCAAAGTTGCGAAGCGCTCTTGGGCTAAGCTAAGAATTTGTTGCGAAGCGCTCCTGGGCAACGCTAACCGAAGTTGCGAAGCGCTCCTGGGCTAAGCTAAGAATTTGTTACAAAGCGCTCCTAGGCGACACTAACCGAAGTTGCGAAGCGCTCTTGGGCTAAGCTTAAAATTTGCTGCGAAGCACTCCTGGGCGACGCTAACCGAAGTTGCGAAGCGCTCTTGGGCTAAGCTAGCAGTTTGCGAATAATTAAAACTGAGAGATGTTTCATGGATTTTCCTCCAATAGGTTTTACGTGTGGTTCAGTATTTGTAACCCGAACATTTTCACGTGCGTCCATTTAGTAGTAGGATCCATGTCTTCAACCCAGCAACCGACAGCTCGAAGTAAGGGGATCCGAAGTATCTTCACCTGACTTTATTAAATTGACTAAATAATAAAATATGAAACTTAATCATAAAAATGACTTAGCTGTTTGGATCCTTTTGGCGTTGATGACGTGCAGGCCATAGTACGGCGATTAAGCCGGAATATAATGATGAATAAACCGTGACGGCGGTTAGGCCGGAACAACATGTCGATGACGCTGTTGCGACGAGCTGGAATTGAGTACAACATGTAGTCGAACAGTTTTGTTTTTTCTTGTAACGCTTGAACCAGGCTTGATGATGCTTGCATGCTTGTCTTCTCGAGACTTGATCCGCTTGATTTTGATCACTAATTTGATGATTTTGCTTGACGGCTCCTCAAATACACCATCCAGATTTTCTCAAATACCAGGCTTATGTATTTTGTCTGAGCAAATAATCCGGCTATTTGAGTCAAAACCTTTGGTGACCCGGCCGTTCGAGCGACCTGCCGGCTCCCACCTGGATACGAGTCTTTTTTTCTTTTTTCTGGCCGGCTCACTACGGGAAACGCACAATACGCCGACGGCTGGCGTACGCTAGTATGCTGTCGGCGTACACATACGCCGACGGCGGCCATCGGCGTATGCCCGTCGGCGTACGCCCTCATACGCCGACGGCATTGCAATTTTTTTAAATTTTTTGAATTTTTTGAACATTTTTTGAACATTTTTTAACTTTTTTTTTTTATTTCGAAATTTCTAACTCAGCAACCTACTAAATCTCTAATTACACATTTAATCATAGGTCAAAGTACTTACGCTGGTCAAAGTTCCCGTTCGGTCACCCATCCTCAAATTGCTCCAGCCCAAGCACGCTTAACCTTTGAGTTCCTTCATTGTTAGCTTCCAAATGAGAAATGAGAACTTACTGATCCTTATATCATATCAATCATGTTAACCCCTGATTTAGGATGTTACACTTTTTCATTGTTTAAATTTAGAAAATTTATTTGAATAAGTAACAATGATTGTAAAATAGTAAATATTTTTAATAAATGAAAAAATGAAATTATTTTTACTTTTATTTTCTTTTTACATTTAATATGGAATAATTCATATCTTTAATTCCGTTAATCGAAATTTGAAAAACAAATATCTATGTCAATTAGAAAAATGAGAGGAATTCAAATATGACATCCATATCATCCTTTGCATTGTAGACATGTAGTCCTTTTATGTGTACTAGTTGCTAGGAAAAATGATAAACTTGAGTTTTGACAAATATTTCAAAAAAATGCTTCACAAAAATGTCTATCATCTATAGACATGTATAAGTTTCGTGTCAAATGACCAAGTTATGGCCATCCCCATGATATAGGTTGTGATAATATGTCCATATTTGAAACATAGGGGTGCCTTGATATGGCAAACATTGTTGTCAAAAACAAATTCCAAATTATTTTTATAAATATCATTTTCCATTTTTAAGTGTAAAAAATGACTTTTTAATTAAGCAAGTAACAAACATATGTTACAAAATGTCATGTGCACGGTGAAAAAGATTTTATGGATGTCATATTTGGATTCCTCTCATTTTTCTAATCGATTTAGACATTTAATTTGTTAAATTCCGATTTACGGATTTAAAGATATGAATTATTTCATATTAAATGGAAAATAGAAAAAAGTATACGCCGACGGCTGCCGTCGGCGTATCAAATGTAGAAAATTGAAAAAGTATACGCCGACGACAAAAATCTACGCCGACGGCCAAAATCTCTAGGCCGACGGCAATGCCGTTGGCGTAGCTAAAAAAAGAAAAAAAGATCTCGGTTGGCCTGGTCGGGGTCTACGTCGACGGCCCCGACATTTGGCCGTCGGCGTATGTCCTGGCCGTCGGCGTTTTGTGGATTTCCCGTAGTGGCTCGCTCGTTCATGGCGTGCTGACCACGCTGGCCTTTTCCTCCTTTCATCAGCTGATCATGTACGTGATGTTCATGGAACGGAATAGCAAGCTATCTGCTCCAAATTTTCTTTTCCTCAATACTTGCTCCACCAGACGCACATGTACCATGGACGTACTGTATACGCTAGCAGCCTGATCATCTTATCTCTTTTTTTTTTTGTTGACGTGAAGTCCATGCAGTGGCAAACTATAACAAGTTCGACTTGGTAAATTCCCTACGTGCGACAAATTCCTTGAACTTTGAGCCAGCACAGTTTCCGATTGATCTGATTTTGCTTTCCTCTCAGCTCACGTATGTGATGTCCAATGAACGAGGTAGCAAGCTAGCTGCTCTAAACTTCTTTTCTCCTTGATTTTTTTAAATCAGCTTCTTGAACCGTGTAGGAGTCAGCAACCACACATTTTCCTTTTCTTGCACGCGCCGTTGCACCCTGACCTGGGACCAGCCCAGATCGAATCCGGCCTCGCGCAAGCTCGCCCCACGATGCGTGACCCGGCCGTATACGACGCCTAACCTCACCAGCGAAGCAGGAGCCGGCCGCGTGGGACTCGGGCCATGCGTAACCTCGCCAGCGATCCAGGATCAGGCCGCCGTGCGCCGTCCATGCTTGATGCGATTTTGTTGATAATGACGCCGTGATCTATGGATTTTTTTTAAATATTATTTTTTTTAAACTTTATTCGGAAACTAGCACGCTTTTTCCTAAATTTTGAAAACTAGCGCGGCCTCGTCACGGCCCGTGTCGAAACCGTGGAGTTTCGGCACCGGCGAGGCCGAAAGCTTAGTTTCGGCACGGCCGCAGCCGAAAGTAGCGACCTGCATGCGGCGGCAGGCGTGGCCCACCTGTTTCGGGTATGATCCTAATTACTGGACTGTTAGGACCAAATCCCGGTCAAATATTCGCTGGGAGTTGTTGCCGCTTGATCGGACAAATCAGTGGGTTTCTTGGCTAGCATCATGCAAACGCCGAGGGACAAAACCAGAAGTCCTAGTGTCGTTTGTTCTGAATCAGAATAATTTGAAAATAGGTGGCGGTGCTGTTCAGACTGGAGAGAGTAGTGAAGCAACTAGTTCGCATTGTGGCCAAATGCCTGGTCATTATGAACCATCACCGTCAGCAGGACCTGCTCAAATTCCTGTTGACTATCAACCATCGCTGTCAGAAATTTCTCTTCATTATGAACCAGCACTGTCAGCAGGACCTGCCCAAATTGGGGAGGCTGATGCGGATGAGCACGAAGGAACAGTGCAGGCCGAGATATTGGAGGAAGACGAGGATGGCGTCGAAGAAAATCTTGATTCAGATGAAGGAGATTCTGATGATTCAGATGAAAATATTGGTGAAGATGTGCCTATTCCCAGTTACTGGAATCAGGACAAGTCTACCGTCACGGCCGTGCCTGATGTACATGATTCGTCCTGGGAGTACCACATGAATAACATTGAAATCGGGGCTCAGTACAACACGAAGCAGCAGTTAAGGGAAGCCGTGATTCAGTGGGCATTGTCCACGCAAAGGGTTTTCCGCACTAACGTGTCAAATAGACAATATTTGACAATGAGCTGTGTTGACATTGGTTGTCCTGCACGGGTGCATGGTCACTTGCCGAAGTATGACGTGGTGTGGGTGGTGACAGACGTCGTGCCACACACATGTGAAATTGATAGTTTACTGACAAATCACCCAAACCTAACGTCAACTCTCATTGCACGTCTCTTGTTCAGTGAGATAGTGAACAAGAAAGACATGAAAGCGAAGCACATCATAAGAACAGTTAAGGCAAGATGAAATACCAACATTAAGTATGGAAAGGCCTGGAGAGCTAAGCAGAGGGCTCTAGAGGAGAGGTTTGGGCTGTAGTACAAATACAACAGTTCGAGGATATTCCTGAATATGGTGTATTTGGCCGACTGTTCTTCTCATTCGCTATATGCATCGAAGCTTTTACCCATTGTCGTCCGGTGCTCTGCGTGGACGGCACGTTTCTCACAGGCAAGTACAAGGGGCAGATCCTGACCGCAATAGGTGTGGACGGCTGATAACCCCCAAGAGCAGGGGATCACTGTAGCACCTCTCAATGTGGAAGTAGGGTATCGATCCGCAGGAGCAAGAAGGAAAAGTTATCTATTCCCTACAACTAAAGTGTCACAAGTTTTAGTTGACTATGCACTAAACAGGTTTAAAGAACAAGATGGTTGATTTAATAGATGGAAGTTTAATGTAACAAAACAAGAATGTAAAAGTGTCCCAATCCTCTTCAATGCAAGAGGACAAGACAAAGGTTTTCTCTTATAGGAACAATGGACATGGGTTCATGGGTTCACTCAATCCTCTCTCCCATCTATGGTGATTATCATGTTATAGATAAAAAGTACACACAATTGTCATGCTTTAATGGTAAACTTCTATGACGGCTACATGTCCTAAAACACATAGTTGAAAGAAAATAATCATTTGTGTTGCTAGGTCACCCTCGTGAGGCTAGCGTGGTTTGTTGTCACTCCCACATCATACTTCTTCCTTTTTACCCCCAGATAAAGGATGTTGGGCTGTATTGGGTCACTCAATACATATGCCGTTGTCACATCGGCCATACCGTACCTACATACATCATACTTCATAATGGACAATATTCTAAACACTAGTGCAATGATTCATATTTCGTGTGCATGACCACAACTCTCTCATCTATCTACACTTGGTGGTGTCAATCACCTCATGACATGGATAAACAAGGCATTATGCATAAATCGAACCATCACATGCATCATAGAATATCTCCAAAGTATGACAAGTCATAAAAGATCCAACACAACAGTAAATGCATAACAAATATCATCTCATACCACAATATCCACCATAGGAATTACATAGATAGATCCATACTTATGCAAGGCACATCATATGGACTTCAACAATGATCATACATAGAGAGATTAGATCAAGTTACCACCACAAACCCAAAGTCCAGGGGGTGGACTACTCCTCCTTCATCATGGTGATGATGGTGGAGATGTTGGAGAAGATGGAGACCACCCCGGCAGCGCCCCGCCGGAGTTTTCCCCCTCCAATCTGCAGCTCCATGTCTTCTGTTTCGTGGTTTTGTGTTTCTGCCGCGCACCCTTCCGAAAGCCGTCGGGGGACTATTTTTATAGTCATTTTTAGGTCAAGACGGAGGCTCGGGAAAAAAGATCGACGGCAACGGAGCTCCGAGGCCCCAGATGGTGGGTCCCACGCGGCCAAGGAATCTGGCCGCGTGGGCCACCCTCTTCTGGCCCTCGGGCCTCCGTTTGTTCGCTTCCTTCGCTCCCACGCTTTGTTCCTTCCAAAAACTGATGCTCGTAAATTATTAGGTCATTTGGACGTCGTTTGGATCCCTGAAACATCAAAATATAGAAAATAGGGTTTTCTGCCTGTCCAGGGTTAATTCCAGAAAAATAGGGAAACAATGAAATATTCCCAAAATCAATATAAATCAATGATATAACCCTTATATGATGCAAATATGATTGAAATATAAGTAATATAATGCAAAGTTCATGTATGCATTTTACATGCATCAACATCCCCAAGCTTAACCTATACTCGTCCTCGAGTATGAAGGTGATAAAACTAACATGGACTTTGCATTTTAATACTATAAATGGATATCAAAGATGATTACTATTGCTACATAGAGTCAAATGATTCATTCTTCAAAGGAGTAGCAATATACAAGATAGATTATGAAGTGATATCAAATATTCAATGTAAGGATGTTCAATGATAATTCACAAAATGTAATATAGAAAAAAGTACTATGGACCAAATGTATGCATAATGAAAAGTAGAAATATCTTATAATGGTCATAGAGTATTCTTGTAAATCTGAATATAAAAGGTGGACACTTTGGAAAGATATATAAATGAGTATAGGTAAAACAAGAATAAGTTTCATCTAACTTCCAAATGCTTCTACTTAATTTAATGTTTGCAATGTGGTATTCATTGGTGTCAAGCTCTCATTACCCCTATCATAGCATCTTGAATGGTTAAAGTTTAAAGTGAAAGCAAATATGAGTAGTGTGCTTGAAAAAGTATGGGTTGAATGTCTCATGCCCCGTGAATACGAGTACCTACACCACGGTGTTACTCAACTTGGGACACAAAAGCAAGTTCAAGTTAAGGTCATTGTAAGTAATATAATAGCGTCATCAAGAGCGTCAATTGGGGTACCTCTTGTCCCAGGACATGGAACAAGCCCATGTCAAAATGACAAGACAAACAAACAAAATGAACAATCTCCACACCCTTTTTATTTACTATTGGTATAGCTTTTTATTGTCGGGTGCATCACTGAAGGTTCACCATAGCATGTAAGTAAATTTCCACCATGAATGATGTGTTGGAGATATGCCCTAGAGGCAACTAATAAAGTGATTTTATTTGTCATATCTCAATTGTTCATAATATGTTTTAAATACCATGCTATAACTGTATTACGCGGAAACATTAATACACGTGTGGTATGAAAACAACCAGGTCCCTAGTAGCCTCTGTTTAACTAGTTCGTTGGGTAACAGATGATCAATGTTTCCTGATCATGGACAATGGCGTCGGTTAACAACGGAGTCATATCATTAGGTGAATGATTTGATGGACATACCCAAAATGTAGAAACGTAGTATTCATACCTTCGACTGTGAGATCATATCAAATCTCTGCTTCTGGAAGATGCGGCTGATCGCATCAAACGGCATGTCTTATATAGCGTGACAATAAAGGTGACACTTTCGGGTATCGGAAGGAAGTAGTAGAAGCGAGTGATCAAGAGCGGGAATTGCCAATCCAAATAGCAGGATAGATACTCTGTGCCCATTCGGTAAGATTACATCAATAAGCTTGCAAGCATGTGACTAGGTCACGGGGATGTAATATCACAGACGAGTAAAGATAGATTTGTCAGTGACGAGGTCATGCTCGGTAATTGTGATACCGGAGAACGACGCTCGGACAATCTAAGTATCGATAGGCAAGAGGATGAGACTGGACGTCTAAAGGTTCAAACGATAAAAGTCATTCGTGGACGCACAGGGGCTATCATGGGTATCCAGATCCCGCTGTTAGTCATTGATCGGAGAACGTGTCTCGATCATGTCTGGAGTGATCCCGAACCGTAGGGTAACACACTTAAGGGTAGGTGACGATTTGATTGGATATAAGAGAGATAGAAACCGGGAACTCCGGAAGTGTTCCGGAACTTGTCCGATGTTGATCGGAGGCAACGAAATATGTTTTCGGGGTCCGAATGAATTAAATAATATGTATTTAATATTAATAAGTGTTATTAGTGATTAAATATATTTTTTATTTAATTAAATTCGAATTTAAAAGGCATTAAAACCTATATGGGCCTTAGAGGCCCATTAAGGGAAAATTCCCTAAAAGAAAAGGAAAAGAAAAAAGGGGAGGAGGGCCAGCCACCCTGGGTGGGCCGAATGGGGCCCACCAGGGCCGGCGGCTGCCCTCCTTGGCCGGCCAACCATGTGGGGTTTAGTCCCACATGGCTTAGCCAAGGGAGAAGGTCTCCCCCCTCTCCTTTAAATAGGGACCCCCCCTATGCTTGGAGATTCATCCCTTTCTTCCTTCTTCTTCTCTCCTATTTGAGCGTGGTTCCGTTTCTGGAGCTGCGTACGAGGAGAGAAGTCTCTCCACTTTACGCACACCGCCATGCTTCGAGATCCAATCTTCTACTTCCGCTGCTCTGCTGGATCTGGAGCTCGGAGGTCGTCATCTACACCGCACGTGTGTGGAACAACGAGGCGCTACACGTGTGGTGCTGGGAGTACGACTACTTCCTCTACACGACCTTGAGGTCGGCTTCGTCGGCTTCATCGGCAACGTTTGTGCGGGAACGTAATCCCGCTTTCGGTCGACAAGGGTATGTACTCCGTCCTCCTTCGTATAGTATATCTGCATAGTTAGATCTTGGCTTATCGTCGGTAGGAAATTTTTTGTTTTCTGTCTACGATCCCCAACAGTGGTATCAGAGCCGATCTATGCGTAGATATTTCTATACGGTTAGAACACATGTTGAATGTGGGCATCGATTCTACATTTGTTACCCTCTCGCGTGTACTTGTTTATATCGCGGCATTGTGGGATGAAGCGGCCCGGACCGACTTTACGCGTACTCTTACGCGAGACTGGTTCCACACTTGACATACGGCTTGTACCGTATATGTGGCTGGCGGGTGTCTGTATCTCCTATAATAGTTGATATTGCATTTACAATGGAGGGCCCCGAAAGGGGTGTAATAGAGACAATTGTCTTATCGCTGTTGTGGTTGTATTCGTAGGTAAGAAACGGTTCTTGTGCGGAAGCCCTAGCAGCCACGTAAAATATGCAAAAGTTAAAGTAAAAGCGTCTAACTTTATTTTGCAGGGGCAATGTGATATGGTCAAGGTAGGTTTATTAAATTGTTTATAAAACTGTTGGCGCGAAGGAGACCGTCGGCGCGGAGGAGACCATATCATGTCGCATTACATTTCATTTAGATGTTATGTAGGTTGAGTGCATCTTATATTGTGTATATATATGGTTATATATTAGTTACACGGCGGTAGTAATATAAGATGATCCCTCCTAAAATACCAAATAGTGTTCTCCCTTTAGCGTGCACCACCGAAAGTTCTCCGATACGAGGCAGGCCGTGACGATCGGGTGTCAGACGTATCTGCGTTCGCATAACGTGGGTGTAAGCCACGTTGCACAAGCAATACGCTATAGGTTTATTTGGCGAGCCTAGCATGTACAGACATGGCCTCGGAACACATGACCGAAAGGTTAAGCACGAGTCACAAAGTAGTTGTGATCGACATAGTAATGTCCACTTTTGAAGTTATGCTATCGGCCGTGACGATCGGGGATAGTGTAATGGATTAGGATCGTGTAATCACTAAAACGATGCGAGGGATGTTCGTTTTGAGTGGGAGTTCTTGTAGTTTTATTTTACTAAAACTTGAACCCATATTTTATTATGAACAAACGTCTTATGTTTTGCAAATTCCATTGTAGATGTCTCGCCCCACCTTTAACCTTGGCCTGTTCCTTGAGAAAGAAAAGCTTAAGACCAATGGGTCGAACTTCATGTCCTGGTTCCGCAACCTGAGGATCCTCCTCACTCCCACAAGGTGGCCTACGTCATTGAAGCCGCCCTAGGTGACCCTCTGCAGACGACGCCTCCGATGATGAGAAGAAGGTCTATCAGTCGAAGGTGGAGATTTCCTCTTATGTCCAGAGTGGCATGCTCTTTTCCATGGAGGCTGACTTGCAGAAGCATTTTGAGGGAAAGAGTGCTTATGAGATAATCACTGAACTCATGATTGTTTTTGCACCACAAGTCATGACTGAGAGGTATGAAGCTACCAAGCTTTTCTTCTCAGCCCAGATGGAAGAGCACGGCAACATAAGCGAGCACTTGGCCAAAATGTCTGGCTGCGTCCAGCTCTTGAGTGATCTGGGATATGGGATTCCAGACGAGCTAGTTATAGACAGGGTGCTGCTTTCGCTGCCCCCTAGCTATAAGGATGCTATCATGAACTACTTCGACCTAGGGACGTCAAAATCCTTATCTGAAGTACTGTTGATGCTCGAAGTGGCCGAATTGGAAATCAAAATGGAAAGGACGGTATTGACCGTCAAACCAAAAGCAAGCAATTGCTTCTTCTGCAAAGACGGCGGTCACTGGAAGCGCAACTGCCCCAAGTACCTAGAAGACAAGAAGGCCGGCAAGATTGTCGGAAAGAGAAAGGTATATTTGATATACATGTTATAGATGTTTACCTTACTAGCGCTCGGAGTAATGCATGGGTATTTGATACCGGTTCTGTTGCTCATATTTGTAACTCACAGGTGGAGTTGCGGAATAAAAGGCGCCTGGCGAAGGACGAGGTGACGATGCGCGTCGGCAATGGATCAAAAGTTGACGTGGTGGCGTCGGCACACTCCCTCTACATCTACCATCGGGATTAGTTTTGGTTTTAAATAAATGTTATTTTGTACCGGCTTTGAGTGTAAACATTATCAGTGGATCTTGCTTGTTGCAAGATGGATATTCGTTCAATTCAGTATCAAATGGTTGTGCTATTTCGATGAATGATGTCTTTTATGTTAATGCTCCTGAGAGTAATGGTTTATTCTTGTTGAATCTCGATAGTAGCACTCACATCCATAACGTAGATGCCAAAAGGATTAAACTTAGTGACGATACCGCCATGTACATGTGGCATTGCCGTCTCGGTCATATTGGTATAAAACGCATGAAGAAACTCCATTCTGATGGACTTTTGGAGTCACTAGATTTTGGATCTCTTGACACTTGCGAACCATGCCTTATGGGCAAGATGACCAAGACACCGTTCAACGGATTTATGGAACGGGCGTCGGACTTATTGGGAGTAATACATACAGATGTGTGCGGTCCAATGAGCGTGTCGACACGAAATGGTTATCGTTATTTTGTAACCTTCACTGATGATTTGAGTAGATACGGGTATATCTATTTAATGAAACACAAGTCTGAAACATTTGAAAAGTTCAAAGAATTTCAGAGTGAAGTTGAAAATCAACTCAACAAGAAAATTAAACATCTCCGATCTGATCGTGGTGGCGAATATTTGAGTTTTGAGTTTGGCACACATCTGAAGGCTTGTGGAATTGTACCACAACTTACGCCTGCCGGGACACCACAACGCAACGGTGTGTCCGAACGACGTAATCGTACCTTATTAGATAGCGTACGGTCTATGATGTCTCTTACGACTTGCCCGTATCGTTTTGGGGATATGCGTTAGAAACAGCCGCATTCATTTTAAATAGGGCTCCATCCAAATCCGTAGCAACGACACCGTATGAGATATGGCATGGTAAGAAACCGAAGTTGTCGTTCCTGAAGGTTTGGGGTTGTGAGGCGTACGTTAAGAAACTACAGCCCGACAAACTCGAATCGAAATCGGAAAGGTCGTCTTTGTAGGATATCCGCGGGAAACCATAGGATATACCTTCTACCACCAAGCCGAGGGCAAAACGTTTGTCGCAAAGAGCGGCACCTTTCTCGAGAAAGAGTTTCTCGCTAAAGGAGTAAGTGGGAGGAAAATAGACCTCGACGAGATAGTTGATCCTGAACTCGAAATTCCGAGTGGCGCAACGGAAACTGTTCCTGAACCGTCCTCCATAACAGATGGAGTGGGAGAAAATGTCGAGGAGGCTATATACCTCGTAGGTCTGGAAGAACCCGTACAACCCTGAGTGGTACGGCAATCTTGTTTGCACCGTCATGTTAATTGAACAAGACGAACCTACGAACTACAAAGAGGCAATGGAAGGACCCGAGTCCGAGAAATGGCTTGAAGCCATGAAATCCGAAATTGGATCCATGTATGACAACAAAGTATGGACTTTGGTGGAGATTCCCGAAGGGCGCAAGGCCGTCGAGAATAAATGGATTTTAAGAAGAAGACTGATGCTGACGGTAATGTAACCGTCTATAAGCTCGGCTTGTCGCAAAAGGTTTCCGACAAGTTCATGGAATTGACTACGATGAAACGTTTTCACCGGTAGCGATGCTAAAGTCTATTCGGGTTTTGCTAGCAACAGCTGCATATCATGATTATGAGATATGGCAGATGGATGTCAAAACAGCGTTCCTAAATGGCAACATTGAGGAAGAGTTGTATATGGTACAACCTGAGGTTTTGTCAGTCCAGAAAATGTTGGCAAAGTATGCAAACTTCAGCGTTCCATTTATGGACTGAAGCAAGCATCTCGGAGCTGGAATCTTCGCTTTGATGAGTGATCAAAGGTTTTGGATTTGTCCAAAATGTAGAAGAACCTGCATTTATAAGAAAATGAGTGGGAGCTCAGTTGCATTCCTAGTTCTATATGTGGATGATATATTACTAATTGGGAATGATGTGGAACTTCTGAAAAGCGTGAAGGAATATTTAAACAGTAAATTTTCGGACTTAGGAGAAGCTGCATACGTATTAGGCATTAAGATCTATCGTGATAGACCCAGGCGCCTACTAGCGTTATGTCAAAGTACTTACCTTGACAAGATATTGAAGAAGTTCGATATGCATTTGGCAAAGAAAGGTCTTGTGCCAGTTGTCAAGGGAAAAACATTGAGCATGGCTCAGTGTCCACGACGGCTCTTGAAAAGCCGAGGTGGATGGCACTCGATATGCTTCGGCTATAGGATCGATCATGTATGCCATGTTAAGTACTCGACCCGATGTGGCATTGGCTCTCAGTTGACGAGTCGATTCCAGAGTAATCCTGGCAAGGATCATTGGACAGCTGTTAAGAACATACTGAAGTATCTTAAGTATACCAAGGACATGTTTCTTGTTTATGGAGGCTGTGAAGAGGAACTTGGCGTAACAGGTTACGTTGATGCAAGTTTCTGCACAGATCCAGATGACTCGAAATCGCAAACAGGTTATGTGTTTAAGGTGAACGGAGGCGCTGTGAGCTGGAGAAGTGGGAAGCAACCCATAGTAGCCCAATCTACAATGGAATCGGAGTATATTGCTGCTGCGGATGCTGCAAATGAAGCTGTTTGGCTGAGGAAGTTCGTCATCGAGCTTGGAGTGTTCCCGAGTGCGCAGACCCTGTGAAATCTACTGCGACAACACAGGTGTCATTGCCAACGTAAAGGAACCAAGGTCTCACTCCACCGCCAAACATATTCTCCGACGCTTCCATGTCATACGGCAGTACGTCAAGGAAGGCGATGTAAAGATTTGCAAAATACACACGGACCTGAATGTTGCAGATCCCTGACGAAACCTCTTCCACGAGACAAGCATGAAGAACACCGAGATGCTATAGGTGTTAGGCTTTTACCAATTTGTAAACTAGATTAAATTGTACTCTAGTGCAAGTGGGAGACTGTTGGAGATATGCCCTAGAGGCAATTAATAAAGTGATTTTATTTGTCATATCTCAATTGTTCATAATATGTTTTAAATACCATGCTATAACTGTATTACGCGGAAACATTAATACACGTGTGGTATGAAAACAACCAGGTCCCTAGTAGCCTCTATTTAACTAGTTCGTTGGGTAACAGATGATCAAGGTTTCCTGATCATGGACAATGGCGTCGGTTAACAACGGAGTCATATCATTAGGTGAATGATTTGATGGACATACCCAAAATATAGAAACGTAGTATTCATACCTTCGACTGTGAGATCATATCAAATCTCTGCTTCTGGAAGATGCGGCTGATCGCATCAAACGGCATGTCTTATATAGCGTGACAATAAAGGTGACACTTTCGGGTATCGGAAGGAAGCAGTAGAAGCGAGTGATCAAGAGCGTGATCAAGAGCGGGAATTGCCAATCCAAATAGCAGGATAGATACTCTGGGCCCACTCGGTGAGATTACATCAATAAGCTTGCAAGCATGTGACTAGGTCACGGGGATGTAATATCACAGACGAGTAAAGATAGATTTGTCAATGACGAGGTCATGCTCGGTAATTGTGATACCGGAGAACGACGCTCGGACAATCTAAGTATCGATAGGCAAGAGGATGAGACTGGACGTCTAAAGGTTCAAACGATAAAAGTCATTCGTGGACGCACAGGGGCTATCATGGGTATCCAGATCCCGCTGTTAGTCATTGATCGGAGAACGTGTCTCGATCATGTCTGGAGTGATCCCGAACCGTAGGGTAACACACTTAAGGGTAGGTGACGATTTGATTGGATATAAGAGAGAAGAAACCGGGAACTCCGGAAGTGTTCCGGAACTTGTCCGATGTTGATCGGAGGCAACGAAATATGTTTTCGGGTCCGAATGAATTAAATAATATGTATTTAATATTAATAAGTGTTATTAGTGATTAAATATATTTTTTATTTAATTAAATTCGAATTTAAAAGGCATTAAAACCTATATGGGCCTTAGAGGCCCATTAGGGAAAATTCCCTAAAAGAAAAGGAAAAGAAAAAAGGGGAGGAGGGCCAGCCACCCTGGTGGGCCGAATGGGGCCCACCAGGCCGGCGGCTGCCCTCCTTGGCCGGCCACCATGTGGGGTTTAGTCCCACATGGCTTAGCCAAGGGAGAAGGTCTCCCCCCCTCTCCTTTAAATAGGGACCCCCCTATGCCTTGGAATTCATCCCTTTCTTCCTTCTTCTTCTCTCCTACTTTGAGCGTGGTTCCGTTTCTGGAGCTGCGTACGAGGAGAGAAGTCTCTCCACTTACGCACACCGCCGTGCTTCGAGATCCAATCTTCTACTTCCGCTGCTCTGCTGGATCTGGAGATCGGAGGTCGTCATCTACACCGCACGTGTGTGGAACAACGAGGCGCTACACGTGTGGCGCTGGGAGTACGACTACTTCCTCTACACGACCTTGAGGTCGGCTTCGTCGGCTTCATCGGCAATGTTTGTGCGGGAACGTAATCCCGCTTTCGGTTTACAAGGGTATGTACTCCGTCCTCCTTCGTATAGTATATCTGCATAGTTAGATCTTGGCTAGTTTATGGTTATCGTCGGTAGGATTTTTTTTGTTTTCTGTCTACGATCCCCAACATGATGCATGGCTTAGATTAGCGGCTCAGGCGTCTCTCTAGCCATTTATACAAACTCATTAAACTTACTAAGTTTCCACATTTATTTGGCACCATGATAAGCATCCATAAACAAAAGTACATGATATCAACTAAATATAAAGAGCACGTTGAAAGCTTGCCATGTGACAGCACATATGAGCTAACTCCCAACCAAGACTCTTGTCAAGCTCACAACTTCATAATTTTAACCACAATGGGTCATGTTTATTAAGCGCAATAAAAGTAAGGTGTGCATCAAGTTCGTGAGAGCTCTTTAACCAACCTTTCCCATAACAATCAATAACATAAGCATTTTAATTCAGAAATATAGATAATACAAAATAACATGATAAACATACTCGGAATAGCATAAAGCTAATAGGTAGATATGGTGGACTCACTGGAAAAACTTTGGTTGAAGGCGTTGGAAAACAAGTTTTTACTTGTTGGAATTTTTGGGCTAGCAAGAGGGAGAAAGTAGACCGTCTAAATGCATGCATAAGTGTCCATAGAACTAACCAATCTATGTTAAACAAAGTAAAGTAACATTCAGCGTCAAAACATGAATAAAAGATAGCTCTTGATAAAACACTTGCAAATTAATATTCATTAAAAGCACATGAATCGTGCAACTATGTATATCTTTTTGAATCAACTCAAACATCCCTTTCCCAATCTTTTTAATAGCATTCAACTTAATTCAACCCAAATTTCCAGTAGCTCTCTCATATATAAATGATAGTGGTGGTCTCAAGACAAACAAAAATCAAACCGAAATAAAAAGCAAATAAAAGACGCTCCAAGTTTATGCGATAAAGTGCATTGATCGAAAAACATAAGTTAAACGTGTGCAAACCGAGAGTGTGTTGGTCCAGTGGGGTTGTCTTCACATTCCCAAGCTTATGGTCTTCACCATCCTTGGATAGCTCTTGGTGCATCTCCTCTAATCCCTGTGAAAAAACTTCAAAACACCGTTTCTCCCATTTCTTTTCTGTGGGGCGACATTAGTAGTGATAGACAAATGAATTACTTGCTGCATAAAATCCTTAAACAAAAATTCATATGAATGTCCTGAAAGTGTATAATGTTGTATGCCTACTTATAAACTCAGTTGGATAAAAAAGATTCAAGTTAAAAGTTCAAAGAATGCATCAAACAAAATGGGACAGAATCCGTCCAGAAAAACAGCAGCAACAAAACATATTTTTCTTCCCTACTTAAATATGTCGAAAAATTCTGAAAACATTCATGCTTACAGAGGTTGAAAAGTTGCAACTACAGTTCAAATATCAGCTCATTCGGAGTTACAGAATAGGAATTAAAAATCATACCGTGCACAGATTCGTGCTGGAATAAAATCTCCGAATGCAAATAGCAACTTTTTCAAACCAAAATAGGTAAAACTTGGCACTTTATTAAAAATTCAAGAAACAAAACTAAAAACTAAGTCTCTTGTTACAGCAAGAGGACACAAAGAAAATCAAAACTAAAAACAACCGGGTTGCCTCCCATAAAGCGTTTTATTTATAGCCATGTAGCTAGGCTTCTTACTTTGGTGATCATGAAGGTTGAAGCTCATGAAGGAGCTTGTTCTTTGGTGTGTCCCTCTTCCTTGAGAAGTGTTCATGCATAATACCAGGGTCCCATGGTGTTATCAATCCAATCAAAATAATATTCAAGTTGAGATCTAGTAGAGAGAAAAACAAAACACAAAAGTAATAACAACAAAGTCTAACTTTCTTTCTATGCATTGGCATTTTGTATATGAATGAAGCACAATAAATAGAAATTTTCCAATGCATATTAACAGTAGATACTTGCAACTTATAGTTATTAGCAACATAAAGAGGGCTCTTATCACCTCCTCTTTCATAATAGTTGCAAGAAGTAAAAGTAAATTCACCCATATAACCATTGGACTCATCCAACTTAGATAATTTAAGTACATAATGAGGATCATTAAATTTATTATGGAATTCATTAGCATGCTTCCCTCTTTCAAAATAGTTATTAAGATCAATATCAAATTTAATATCATGGTTGCAACAAAGATTTGGAACTAAAGGTAATTGCAAACCACATAAGTATTTCTCAACATAAGCAAATTTCTCCTCTATGGTGTAATTAGGAGAATTCAGAAACAAAGTAGGACTCTCATGAGTAAGAGTAACATCACAAACAGCAAGTATATCATTTTTATCCTCACATAATTTAGTAACAACTAAACATGGAGGTTTATCAATAAGCATAGGACCATCATCTAAATCATTATCATATTGCATATTTAAGCAATACTCCTCATTATCATCAATAAGTTCACTAGTAGCACTAATAGAAAGTAAAGGAGCATTATTAGTTTCATCATAATAGCATGAGTTATCATATAAGACCATAGAATTTTTAGTTTGACACTCATCATAACATGGGTTTTCATAAATAACAAAAGACTTTTGAGTTTGAGTGCTACTATCAAATGTTGATGGTGAAGTTGGGAGATCCAACTTTTCCCCAAGCTTAGGTTGGAACACATCCATTTCAATCTCCTCTTCACATATTTCCTCTTCCAAGCTTATGTTTTCATTATCCTTTTCCTGCAAAATATTAGTACTTTCCATGGCAGCAAGAATTCTTTCTTTAACATAAACATTATCACTAAACTCTTGTTTTGCAAAGTTGGAGAAGAATAGAAATGTGTCCTTTCATTACACGAGCTTCATGACTAGTTGCAAAAAAATTATCAATAAGAAAACATCGTGCACATGGCTGCAGATGGCTGCACATGCGTTGCTTAGTGGGGTGATCGATGGAAAACATCGTGCGAAGATTTGGGAGGATGGTAGAGTACCGAAGATCTTGCGTACGCGGGGTCCAGCATACAACTGGATGATACACCCTGATTGGGTTGATCGGTACGTATAAGAGAACAGATTGATTATTTTGTTATGTTCTACGATATGACGAATAATTTATGATACAAAATTTTGGTGCAGTTTATCTTGGTCTGGTCTCTTACCTATAGCGCGCCTAGTTGAGGCGACTCGGCGGGAGTGGCTACATATTCCACCAGATCAGCTCGGGGCCCCAGATGTTGATGTGCAGATTGATGCATCTCGACGCATCAACCCAGACAGGTCACTGCTCTGCTGCTTAGTTGATCGATGGAGGCCCGAGACCCACACTTTTCACTTCCCGTGCGGGGAGATGGCACCGACTCTTCAGGATGTGTCATATCTGTTGGCTCTCCCACAGGCGGGCGCGGTCGTAGGTCCTTTAGAGGCTCTGGATAATTGGCGTGACGAAATGCAGACACGTTTCGCAGGGATACATCCGGAAAACCCGCCCTTGCCGTACCAGCCACACGGTCCTCGGGTTTCATGGTTGGGCAAGTTTCAGGTAAGACTGTTAGAATTATGAGTTTTATTTTTTATTATCAACAAACTTGTACTTACTCAGTTTGTTTTCTATGATCAATGCAGATTTGAGTTCTAGGATACCCGGATGCCGCCTTGACTGAACAACAGGTTACTAGATCTCTGGAGGCATACCTGTTGTGGCTGTTCGGCAAGGTGATGTTCATTGACTCCCACGTCGACACTATTAGTGCGCGCTTCATCAATATGGCGCGAGAGATTGCGGAGGCACATCACCTTGAGGACATAGTGCCACGGAGTTTTGGGTCTGTTGTCTTAGCCGCCACGTACCGAGCTATGTGTTTGGCGTGCACGAAGAATAAGGGTTCCTCTTCGATTCTTGGCTATCCACTACTGTTGCACTTGTGGTCCTGGGAGAGGTTCCCTATCGGTAGGCCTAACGTCGACGATCTTACACCCTGGGAGTACAGGCTCGTTGAGGCAAACTGTGTTTACACCAAGGAATTTGGAATGTACTTTTCTAATTACACTACGCCTACATGTTTCAGATTGTCGCGACAAGGAGATAGATCTTTGGCATCTTGGCTACATGTACTTCATCTGTACATAGCGGAATGGGCGAACGCGATGGCTAATGTATGGCCCGGGGATGAGCCATTTCTGCTACATGATTTCAACGCATATCTGCGGACGTACAGACAGTTCACTCGACTTCGCTTAGTGCACACGTCCCAGCCTGATCAGTTGCCACCTCCTTCTGTTACGGACATGTACCCACTTGAGGCTATTGGGGGAAGCAGATACTACGCGGTATGTACTTCACTAATATTGGTAAATGCATGTCTCAATAATCGAACCTAACATTTTGTTTTCCTACAACAGGCAGAGTTGATACAAGACATTCAGAGCGACGTTGCTGCCTTTGCCCCACTGCCGCAACAGGTGCCTTGGTTCAAGCGTCTGGAGGACAAGATACGATGTGTGTACTCTGTTATTACTTGTGCCGGCGGTGCAGACGTTGCGCCCCACGGCCCAGCCCCGCGTCCCCCGCGCCCCGCGCGCCAGTCTCCACTTATTCAGGATGCACAGGTATCACCCTCCCGTCACTCCACAGGTCGACAGGACCCCCGACCACGTCATACAATAGTACAGAGTCCTCGCCCACGACCTACATACGAGTATGGTAGTTCGTCCCACCAGCTAGATCCTTCCCAGTCCGGTCCATCACAGTCACTTCTGTACGAGCAGCCAGATCCTACCCAGCCTGGTAGTTCGACGTACCAGCCGCAACCTATGTACGGGCTTGGGATGCCGCCTTTGTACGGGTATGGTATGCCGCCTGGTTACCAGTTCGCGATGTCACAAGGTTATGGGATACATCCACCTCCACGTCCCATGTGGAACCCGTCTGCTATGCCAATGACTCAGATTCCGGTCCACCTCGGTAAGTACTTTATAATACTCGCATTTATTTATCATGTCCACCAAGACGGACTACTGACGTAACATCTACATGTACAGGTGGGGGTGACGAGTCTCCACACACGGAGCTGTACGACGACCCGATGTACCAGACTCCACCGCCGCCCCTGACACATGAAACCCAGACACATGAGGAGGAGCCGTTGCAAGGCTGAGGGATGCGTGACCACCGCGCTCCGACACGCTTGTCACCTTCCGGGCGTCGACCACGTAGACAGCCGCGGACACGTGCTCACAGAGATGAGTGATACTACTATCTATGAGACATATTTCTATCTATGTATGAGACATATTTATGAGACATATTTCTATCTATGTACTACTATGTATGAGACATATTTCTATGATATGTCCTACTATGTATGAGACATATTTCTATCTACCTAGATTGGGTTCAGACATTAATTAAGATTACTAATACATATGACACGGTTACAACGTGAGTTTAAGATACATCGGCATTCTGAAATTAACTACTACAACTGAAATTAAAAAGTACCACAAAATACACGACACAAAATCATCTCCCGTCGATACAGCCTCCAGCCTCCGTCGATGAGCACTCTTGCCCTTCGATGATGCACCACTCTTGCCCTTCGATGATGCTTCAACCTTGCCCTTCGATGATGAAGCAGCTTTGCCCTTCGATGATGCTTCACTCTTAATCTTCGCCTATAATGCACCAATCAGCATGAAGATATCGTCTTCGTCCTCGCTCTCATTCAACCACAAAGATGGATTTTTTGAAAAATACAAACGCTCTCCTTCATTCATAAATTTTTCGAGGACAACTCGCTTGTCATACCTTGCACACATCCGGAGAAGTTCTTGCCGTATTTCCTGGGGAGACCTACTTGGCCACCCGCGACGTCGGAATGACGCCCCAACCTCAGCGAGAAGACTGTCACTACTGATGAGTTCCTCCCATGGAACTTCCTTATTGTGTACCGTCAACTCCCCCGCACAATGCAAAAAACACTCGGACATTGGTGTTATCCAACTACGATCTATAGGCCAATCTTTGCTAGGAAGACCCGACATCTTCGAGTGAATACACTTAACTGCTTACCCTCCTCAGTCCTCAGTGTGTGTGGGGGGGGGGGGGGGGGGGGGGTTTATAGGACGAGCACAGAACAATTGGCGGGAGAAGCAGGCGGTTGCAAGGCTGGCGGGAAAAAAAAGGCGGGAGCGACGATGGCGGGAAAAATAGGCGGGAGAAAAGAGGGCGAGAGACAACAGACTAACAAATACGATGAATTCGCTACTTTCGGCACGGCCCGTGCCGAAAGTGGGCTGTCGGCAGGGCTGGTACGCGAAAACAACGAGGAGCATGCAGATCAGCAAAGTTTCGGCACGAGCAGTGCCGAAACCAGGTGCTTTCGGCACTGCCAACACTGGTTTCGGCACGGGCCGTGACGACGCCACGCTATTTTTCAAAATTCTCCAGATCGCGTGCTAGTTTTTGAATAAAGTTTAAAAAAAATATTATTAAAAAAAATCGTGATCTATGTAGGACCTTCAGGTATGATTCCTCCATGGCCGGCTCCCTGGCCCCTTCAGGGCCGGCTTCTCTATGGTCGCCTTCTCTCTTTCCAGCGATTCTATTTCTGGCTCCCAGCCGAAATCATCGACGATGCTATCTCCTTGTTGGTTGGTGATGATTTCGCCGATGTCGAGCTTCTCCATCCCTCGCAGATCTTCTCCCTTGATGAGGACACCCTTGGACACAGGCCCCACGGTGGGCGTCAACTGTCGTGGGATTGTCATGGCAGATGTTACCCGGGGTAACTTGAGGTTGGGGGCAAGGCGACTCTGGTGTTCAGGAGTTGGTCTAGCTCTACGAGTGAGAAGGATTTTTACCCAGGTTCAGGTCCCCTCGATGGAGGATCCCTACATCCTGCTATAATTCACTATATGATAATAGATTACATGGTGCGCCATTGGCGATGGTCGCCGGAGTTTACATGACTCCGGCGTGGGAGCTCTATCTCCTGAGCTCTCTCTATTTTGTCTATCTTACTCGGCTTATCGATCTAAGACCTAGGAGCCTGCTTATATAGATGGCCAGGTCTCCTGGTTTACAAGTTACCGCGAGGTTGTCCCGTAGACGGAATCCTACTCTAGGTCCTTCTAGGTCTTTCGTATCTTCCAAGTCTTGGACTCCATCTTGTACACGGACTCCGGGTCTTCCGTGTCCTTCCTTCTATGAGATCTTCCGAAACCTCGCCCGGGTGCCAGGTTATCCTGAGGCCGGGTCTGCCTCTGGCCGGGTCTGCCTCTGGCCGGGTCTTGAATGAGCTTGCTGGCTCAAGTGTAACCCAGCCCATGTGGAGTGCGAGGTAACCTAGCTCAGGCCTCCTGCCTGGCGGGTTACGCTTCGCTCTTCATGGGCAAACCGGGTTATGATTCCCCCAACAAAATTAATGCCAAAGTATTGTATTTTTTGTGTTTTTTTCATTTTCATTCATTTTTCCTAATAAAAGGTCAAAACCGTCAACAAAACTATACGTAACTAGAGCATGAATCTTTTAACAATTTTCCGTGGCTATTGCATAGAATATTGCTGGGTAGCTTAAAATGCTCTCTTTTGCAATTTTAAAAGCAAACTATAACTTACTTGTATTTGAAATTTGATGTACTTTCGAGAAATTGGCGAAAGGCCATTTAAATTGGGGAAAGTAGCTAGAAATCGATAAACTTAATTCTTAATACTTAGGAACTTTCCATTAAACATGGTCTACTTTGGGTGAAAATTGGAGAGGTGCCCTTTTGCACCATATTCTATGCACTTCCTTCACAAAACAATCCATTTTTGCCACTCTAAAAAAAATTGGGATAAAAAGTTGAAGACTCCTTTTGACACTATTGTACTTGTTTGATGAATGTTTTCTAAACAACAGTCATCAAAGCTGACCCTGTCGTCCGATGAAGCTGAGTATACCGAGTGCTTCTTATTTATCATGTGGGACACTCGACAAACCGTCGCTAGATAAAACTGAGATCCTCTTTGATTCGCAGGGTTCCAAAAATGTAGGAATAGAAATAGTTCAGGAATTTGGTAGGAATGCACGTGTAAAACATAGGATCGGAAAACACAGGATTCTTTTGACATAAGTTCTTTGAATCGCAGAAATATTAAAAAATACAGAAATCCAACTAATGATGCTCATACTCTAATTAGATGGGTCCCATTGCTGGCTCATGCATCGTGCTTTCTCGATCCTGCGCGTGGAAATCAAAAAATGAGGTCTTAGTGCATGTTGAATTTCCTATACTTTTCCTTTGAAATGACATCTAGGGCCTCTTTGTTATAGGAACATCATATAATTTCGCATCCAATGCTATAGGAAAGTTTCCTATAAAAACTGTTTGATTCATAGAATCATATCTCATAGGAAATATTCCTATAGGAATCTTGTAATGTAAATCCTACAGAAAAAAATATTGGGTCATACCTCATGAAAAATTTCTTCACTACAATCGACAAAGAGAATTTCTATTCTCATAGGATTCAACTAGGCATGACATCCAAATCCATTAAGTTTCCTATTCCTATACATTTACTATCCTATAAATCAAAGGAGCCCTAAAGAAAAATTTCCCATACAATTCTTTTGACTCATTCTTATGAATCAAACAGTGCTATAGAAACTAATTTCTATGGGATACCAATACTGTACTTTTCCTACTGTTTTCTTACGAATTAAAGAGTCCCTGAGTATCCCGAGTGCTTCTTGTTTACCAGCCGACACAGGTCTGCCCCGCATCTGTGTCCTTCGGGCCATGGAGGGAGGCATGGTGGATCTCGGCCCTCGTCGACGGGAGGGCTCCGTTTTTCCGGTTTTAGTGTCCAGATTTGCTGGGGCGGCGCTTTGTTGGTGGCGACGACGGTTCTTATAATACTGTCTCCCCGGGTTCAACCCCATCTCGACGGCGACGTCGAGAAGTTTGTGGGAGTGGTGTGGTTCTCGAGTACTTCTTCTGGCGGTGGCGGTCTCCGGATCGTTATGGAGCTTCATCGGCGGTTCATCCTTCTTCTTCGGCTCCGGGACGGATGTAGTCTTCTTGACCCGTTTGACGACTTCCCGTCCGCAACCAACAACGTCGGCAGGGTGACAATGTGTTGGAGCACTTGAAATAAACAAACCCTGCACAATTATTTAGTAACCAGTTGGGTGTGAGAAGATATACGACGACCACTAGCGGGGTCAAAGCTACCCCGATTTGCAATTGCATCCCCACCCACCCGTCTCCTCTCCTGTCGCCTTCAGAGCCCATTTCGTTTGACTCATACCAGTCAAGCCTAGTTTTCTTCTCTGTATAAATTTGTTCAGAAACTCAGGCACGTAACTTCACAATCATCTTTTCTGCCTCCTTTCTTGTTAAACTGGATAGGAGGCTAAGCAAGGAATGTTGGTGAATTCCTTGTTCCCCATGGAAAAGTAGAGCTTCCCGTTCCCCTGGCGGCTGGCACTGCTTGGTTTGGTGCCATGCACTGCCTTTCTCTTCCCGTACCTGATTATTGTGCCCAGCTTTGTACGACCCACCGTGGACCACACCCAGCAGCTTACACGTTATTTTCAGCAACTTGCTTTGAGATTGTCTCATGGGACGTGTACGGTGATGGATGTGGTCCAGGAAATGGGTCGTTCGTTTTAGGGTCGTATAGGATTTTATTACCAGTTTTCTTGACCTGCTGCTGGCAGTCTTCTCTTCTGCGTAGAGCCGTAATTATTGTGCGCTCTTCCTCTCGCAAAAAGTTTGCTCCTTTCTCCTCGTGATTTGAGCTGTTGTTGAGGTGGTGGAGGCACATGGAAGAAAGCACTGCGAGCTGAATCCCAGCTATTGCTCCGGGGAAATGGGTTGCTTCGGCCGCTTCTGGAACAAGATCAGGACAGGAAAGGGCGAGAGACCGCACGAGGGGCCGGAGGCGCCGGCCGCGTGCTCCGGCCTGTCCACGGTGTCCTCGTTGGCCGCGGCCACGAGCCAGTCCCAGGACTCGGGCACGACCGTGAGGCAGCCGGGGAGCAAGTCCTCGGGCTCGGCCTCCTCGGCGCGGAGCATCCCGGAGCTGTACGAGGAGAGGGGCGCGAGCAGCCTGCGGGAGTTCGGCCTCCGGGAGCTCCACGCCGCCACCAGCGACTTCAGCCGGCTGCTCAAGATCGGCGAGGGTGGGTTCGGGAGCGTCTACAAGGGCGTCGTCCGGCTGCCCGGGGGTCCCGCCGGCGGCACGGTGGTCGCCATCAAAAGGCTGAATACCAGCGGTCACCAGGTACTCTTCGGCGCTTACTTTGGGTGGTGTTCCCTGAGTTCTTCAGGCATAGGTTGATTCAGTATTTTAATGTTAGAACTTGGAACTAGTCAGTAATCAACTGTACTACTATTTACTGGTAACTTGCCAATTGCACTTTACTATACCTCCGTTGAAGTTTTGAAGTGAAATCCTCTTTGAATGTATATAGAAGTAGCATATGCAACACTCTGTCATATTGGCTTCCTAACTTTTAACGCGGTTAGCATGACTGATTTATTTTTGAAACAAGGCAAAAGCTTTGCCTTTTATATTGATAAAGGAGGAGCAAACAGTGGCCTAAGCCAAATACAAATGGTCACATCGTTTAAAAGACAAACAACAGTAAAAACAAGCTAAGTGATGGAATCAGCCAATAGCTTCCGCAAGCTTCTTAGCCCCAGCCAGGATCCAGTTTTTACCTTCGTCCTTGATGCGCTGGAAGAGAATGGAAGGCATTGTAAACTTGTTGTTAAACACCCTCGCATTTCTTTCCTTCCAAATCTCCCACGTGATCAGAATGATTGCCGTTTTTAGTCCGTTTTGAGATGAGGACAACGAGGCTGCCCCCGCCTTCCAGCAGTCGTGAACAGTTGGCCTTCCCGATCCCAGATTTTGCATGAGCGTGGGGCACTTCAGCCAAGTCGCAGCGTCCGCCCAAATCCTCCTGGAGTAGCGGCATTCGAACAGGATGTGTCTCGCCGTCTCAGGTAGACATCTGCACAGTTGACATGTTGGTTGACGTGGCCACCCCCTTATCGCAAGGCGGTCAGATGTCCACAGCCTGTTTTACACGGCAAGCCAGGCGAAGAAACTGCACTTTGGCGGTGCCCAGGGTTTCCAAACAATGTTCATGAAAGAGCAGGGATAGGCACCTATGAACTATGCCTTGTAAGCCGAGTTGGCGGAGTAAAGCCCGTTGCTCGTGAGGGTCCAGATGATGGTGTTGGCGACGCCAGGAGTTAGGACGACCTTATGTGATCCATTTGAAGTCGGTGAGAGCGTCATGCACACTTTTTTTTTTCGGCTTGGAGGCCTTGAACAGGTCAGGAGCCCCAGAGAGAAGCCTTTAAGCCATCTCCCACTGCATGACTGATTTGTTTGTTTTGCCTGAAACAGTGGGAGACTTTCCAACTCCAAATTTTATAAAACATTAAGAGAGTGTACAAGAGTTACAAAAGGGTTAATTTTTTAATGCTGATCACTTAGCCAGTCTCTAAACATTGATCTTTGTGGCCACAAAAACTGATAATATGCAATATGGTAATACAAAGAAAACATCCGTGCGACGTGCATTCTGGTAATTATAAACATAGTTGCATGCTTTGGATTGCCATTACATAGTAGTATCAATATATTTTTTTTCAATAAAGAGAGCATTTATTAACTCAAAAGCGGCTTCAAGGTGATACCCTCAAAGAGTTCATCAATAGATTGGTTTGCTACTTGGCTAGCTAGGAGCCAAGGATGCAATATTTAACTTCCTTTCGGTTACTACCTTTACCAGGGTCATAAGCAATGGCTGGCAGAAGTTCATTTTCTTGGGGTTGTGGAGCACCCGAACCTCGTCAGGCTCATCGGGTATTGTGCCGCTCGTAGTGAAAGAGGCCCTCAAAGGCTGCTTGTCTATGAGTTCATATCGAACAAGACCCTGGATGACCATCTGTTCAATCGAGCATACCCTGTTCTTCCATGGGACATCAGGTTGGAAATAACATTAGGTGCTGCTGAGGGTTTGCTATATCTCCATGAAGGTTTAGAAGTTCAGGTAAAGCTTGGTATCTTTCCACAAAAATGTAGCTGTATGTATTGCATTATGTAGGGCAAGAATGAGCTCAACTGCTCAATGATATACTATTTAGCACATATTTTGCAAATCTGAATGATACCTGCTTTGCAAATCAGAAGGAATGAAAAATGCATAAATTCCTGTATCACATCCTACCGATAAATGCTGGAATTTTTGCAATTTAGAATTACCAAAGATGTAAGATACCTGATAACTAATTTATCATCGATCTGATCATAACTTGGATGGATACAGTACCAACTCCTTGTTGCTTCAACTACTTTTGCAAGTGAAACATTTGTGTTATGAACGTTCTTTTATGTTGTAAAGCTGGGTATGTTATTGATCTTGTTTTCGGCTGGTTCGATGGATTTGTTTTTGATCTGTGATCATACTAATTGTACCAAGTTAAGATATAATGGTCATCATGAATATTACTTCCGGTTTGTCAAGGGCTTAAGGCTTTTAAAATATCGTTATTTCCAACCTTGTTGGTCTTAACTTTCTTACGGAAATAACAGAATATGTCGTGTTCCTTATCATCAAAATTCATGGAACTTTTACGTAGGTCATATATCGTGATTTGAAAGCTTCTAACGTGCTGCTGGATGAGGAGTTTAGACCAAAACTTTCAGACTTTGGATTAGCAAGGGAAGGACCATCAGCAGATCAAACTCATGTGTCTACAGCGGTATGTGTCATTTCACTTCAGACCCAGATAATGTTATTTTGTCGTGCCGTATTCACGCATTCAGGAGCGTTTCCTTCTGAGAACTGTTTGCTCTATCGTAATCAGGTTATGGGGACCTATGGCTATGCAGCTCCAGATTACATCGCGACAGGCCATCTCACCACCAAGAGTGATGTTTGGAGCTTTGGAGTAGTACTCTACGAGATCCTCACTGGACGGCGTTCCGTGGAAAGAAACCGTCCCAAGAGCGAGCAGAGAATGCTGGAGTGGGTGAAGCAGTATCCTGTCGATAGTAAGCAGTTCAGCAGGATTATAGATACGAGGCTTGAAGGCCGTTACTCCAGGAAGGGAGCTAGAGACATTGCCAAGCTGGCCAACCGCTGCCTCGCAAAGCGCTCAAGGGACCGTCCGACGATGAGGGAGGTGGCTGAGAGCCTGAAGCAGGCGATGCAGCACAAGCAGTTGGACGGCGGAAGTGGCGTGTCGGGGGATAGCTCTCCGCCTCGTGATGTGCAGGGTAAGCCAACCGCAGACGACATTGCTGTGGCTTCAGCAAGGCGGCGGATGCTTCACCTTGCTGCCCTTGGTGAAAATGGGAACAGCATCGCAAGGAGGAGATTCATGTTCATGAAGGCTGCCGCTGCTCCAACTCCAACGTGATCTTCTGGTAGTGTTGATGTCCTTAACTCCGTGTACATTATGATGTGTTTGTGAAGATGGATCAATTAATGATGTTTTCCTCGATATATTTTTAGATGGTAGGCACGACAGTGTCCGGCTTTAACTTAATAAAGCCCATGGCAATGGTAGCATTACATTTTTTTTCGAGAAAACGTCTCGAAGAGGGCAAGGCGTTCCTACAGTTAGTATAGAAGAATAGAATTGACCCAGTTTATAAAAAAGACCGGGCCCAAAAATCATACGAATGCCTTATTTACGAGGAAAACAGGGCCGCACAAGCGAGGGGACCGTCGCCCACACGACGCTAGCCCACGAAAGTCACAAAACACACCACCAGCCCCGGTGCCACCACCCCGACTTACACCACTCGGCACCAAAGCCGCACACGAGCCACAACGCTGCACGACCCAGCCGTCTCGTAGCACTTACTACCCTCGCTAAAGACGACCGCCCACAGACCTTAACGTCGCGCCAAATCCGAGGCCGCCGCCCCGGCGTATCAACCAGAGAAAACTCCGTATTGCCCGGAGCCGAACCAGTCGGGTCGACACACCTACTGCCCTCGCGTCACAAGACGCCACCCAAACCTCTCGCTAGGTAAAGGCTCTGCCCCATAGGACCGTCGCTGTAGAGGGGACCGAGGCCGCCGCCTCGACGGACCACCACTGTTCGGGGTCGCCACCCCGACATCCGCCTCCCCCGACCACAAAACCATCCCGCCTAGCCGCTGCGAAACCGACGCTCCGCGAGGGCCAAGAGCTCCAAGGCGACGCCTCCAACAAGGAAGTGACGTGTGCGTCACCGTCGCTCGCTCCGAGGGAGCTTAGATTTTCACCCGGAGATTGTTGAAACCACCCGCGTCAGTCAGAATCATAGCTCCACGATGACGCAAACAAGAAGGGGAACGACGCCAAATGCGCCACCGTCATCGGCACCGACCGGAGTCCATGCAAGGCTTTCGCCCGGAGCTTGATCTGCCCACGAAGCGCCGGGAGCAGCAAGACAAGCAGAGGGGCGCTGTTGCTCCTGCCGTCGCGCGCCGGAACAAAGCCGTGACGCCCCTTACCACGGCTGCCACCGCCGCACCTTCTGCCATTGAGCATGCCTGCAGCCGTACCGCGATTGTGCCACCTCGCCGTACGCGCCTACCTCCCCGCATCTCGCCTGTGCTGTCGCGCCATCCGCAGCATGCGCCTGAACGGCCGAGGCCCGTCCGGCCCAGATCGGGCCCAGGATGGCCCGTGCAGTCCGCCGCCACCAGCTGCCGCGCCCTGACCTTGTCGCCGGACCCACCGGCCTGCGCCCTCTATCTCGCCGCCGCGGCGCCCCGTGCGCATCGTCGCCTGTGCCGTCGCTGTTGGAACGGTAGCATTACATACAGTAGAGTTTTAGCTCAATATTACAACCCAGGGCGTAAAAGCCACAACAACAGATAACTAGGTACTCCCTCCGTATCAAAATATAAGACTTTGTACCTACTTTCCACACACATGTATCTAGACATGTTAGTGCAAGGTTATGTGAATCTTATACTAAAACATGTTTAGATACCTGTGTGTAGAAAATAGGTACAAAGTCTTATATTTTCATACGGAGAGTGTACTACACAACCGAACAAGATCATAACGCAGCAGCAACAGCTAGATTAGGTGCTCGGATGTGGCGCCGAAACGGTGTTGGTGAAGAGGGGTTTAAGCATGACGACCAACTCGTCCAGCAAGGGTGTATTTGGTTCAATGGCTAGCCACCAGGTGGTTAGCGGTAGCCATTTTTTAGGTGGTTCAGTGGCGTGCCCTTATTCGGCATTAGGTGTGTCGACCACCAAAATCGTGAAATTATTACGAATAAGGCAAAGATTCCAGGAAACATCAGCAAAGAGCACCCGAAAACTTCCTCGAGTTTTGCCCGTATTGTGCTAACTCGGCAAATTTAGATGGGTTCCATGTTTCACTAAGCATAGACCATAAGCCACTCCAAACAAAATGTGCTAAAACATAATAGAAGAATATGTAGTTAGCCTCTTCATGCTGAGAGCATAAGAGCATCTCCACCGAGTGCCTCCAAATGACCCTCCAATGGCCCATTGGGGGTCCGGACGCCAAAATCGGCCACCAGCAGCACCCCCAAAGGGTCGGGCTGAGCGAAATCGTGTCCGGCACCCCCGAAAGGGCCTCAAACTGGCCTCCAAGTTTGGAGGCCCTCTCGGGGGTGCCGGACATGGGGCGGACATGTCCTCCGACAGGGGTGGCCCGCCCGTCATACACACAGCGCCGACGCGCCCAATTCCCCTTCCTCTACATTGCCGCCCCCGGCGCCAAAATTCTAGATCTTCCCTCCATTTCCAAAACCATTGCGCCGCAGCCGCGACCTCCTCATCTGCCGCTACCATGCCGCCAAGGGGGTTCGCAAGCCGCCGGCGTCGTCGCAACCGAAGAAGAAGGCGATGAAGCGGGAGCCGCGGGAGCTTTCAGTGCCGGTGGTCAAGGCGCCGCTGAGCCAGGCCGACCTGCGCACAACCTCTTCCCACCTTCGGCGAGTCAGGCGACTGAAGGCGAAGGACAAGGCGATGAATGAGCCCTCTCCAAAAGATACCGCCGAGCTGTTGATCGCCATGAGCCAAAGTAGCTCTAGCCCAGCCAGCGCCGGCGTCTTTTGCGGGTCGCCGTGTGCCCCGGCCTTCTTCGAGGACACCTACGACTACCAGACGCAGCAGTCGCGGCATTCCATATCCCCGACGAGACCATCGATCTGAACGAGGCGCCGTTGTTCGCCAACTCGCCGGCGCTGCGGCGGACGACATCCACAAGCGGCGACACGACTGCTTCCCGCGGCCACCTCTCCGGGCATGAAGGCGGCAATGCGGCCGACCCACTCGGGCAGGTGCGTGCTATTTATCTTGCTGATCCACTCACATTTATTGTGTTGCCCGGCCGATTGTTGTTGTGCGCACTTATTGCCGGCGGGCGGATACAAATTGTTGTTGTGTGCACTTATTGCCGGAGGCCGGATGCAAATTGTTGTTGTGTACACTTATCGCAATCCGTGTTGCCGTTTTGTGGCGTAGGATGCTCGCGCCGATGCGATGGCTGCACTGATCGCCGGTGGTGGCTACGGAGGCGCCGACGCAGATCAGTTTGGCCAGGGCGACGAAGTGGATGGCGACCACGACTAAGGAGAAGAAGGGGAGGGCGACCAAGGCCAGGGCGAAGAAGGGGAAGGCGAAGAGGAAGAGGATGGCGGCAGGAAGGTAGGTTACAGAGGCCGGACTTGGAGCGACAAGGAGGACGTGTTGTTGTGCGAGTCATGGATGAACGTGAGCATGAACGGCACGACCGGCGCCAACCAAAAGAGGGAGGCCTATTGGGCACGCATACATAAGGACTACACCGAAATAAGGGCCTATCGACCTCATGATGTGTTGCCCGATCGCAATGCCAAATCGGTTGAAAGCTGGTGGGGCATCATCTCGACGCTCACAAGCAAGTTACATGGTTGCCATGAGCAAATAATGAATAAAGAAGAGAGTGGCAAGAATGACGGGGACAAAGTAAGACGGTCATTTTAACTTGCGTCTTCTTTGTAACCGGCCATGTTTACAAACATATTTGACTTGTGTTTGTTTGCGTAGTTGAACGATGCCGGCTACATGTACATCTACTTGGCAATGGATCGTAAGAAGCCATACAAGTTGATGCATTGCTGGGAGGCTCTTCGCGACTGCCCAAAATGGAAGAGTCATTGCAAGGATGTGGCCGAGGGAGATAAAAGAAAGCTGTCGGCCGCCAGCGCCGATCGTCCGGCGATGGGAGTCAAGGCGTGCAAGGCGGCCGCCAGGGCTGGAAAGAAGACGACGGCCTCCTCGTGTAGCATCCAAGAGTCGGTGCAGCTCTACGTGAACGAGGTGGCCGCGTCGAGTGCCCAGAAGAAGAAGCTTTTCGAAGCGGCCGAAAAAAGTGGGACACCTTCTTCAAGATGCAAAAGACCAAGCTCAAGGCCCATACGAAGAAGGAGGAGTGTCTGTTCATGGCCACCAACACGAGCGACATGAGCCCCAACCAGAAGGCCTACTTCGTGGCCGAGCGGAGGCGCATTCAGGCTGAGAAGGCGGCGGCCGATACGGCTGCGGTCGAGGAATCCGAAGAGGAAGGTGAGGAGGATGAGGACGATGAAGCCAACGCGTGATCGGCATGCACCATTGCGCCGGGGGGGCGCCCTTTTGATGGCCGGCATTGGAGACTAGTTCTCCGGCGCGGTCGAACCTATTTTGATGGCCTACATTGGAGACTTGTTCTCCGGCGCGGTCGAAACTATGTCATGGCCGGGATTTCATAGTTATCCGGCGCGGTTGAACAATTTGGTAGCCGGGAGACTTTTATTAATGCATGCATCCAATTATTGCATACGATTACAACTAGAAACAAAGAATAGTACTCGTCGTCGTCGGAGTCAGCGTTGGGTGGCGGTGTTCCAGGCCCGTCGTCCGCCGGCGCCGTGTCTAGAGTACCCGGCTGCCACTCCTGGGATGCTGCCTGGGGGACGGCCAGTGCTGTATGTGCACCAGCCACACGGGACGGCCACGGCGACCAAGGTTCCCACGGTGAGAAAGCAGGGCATGCCGGTGATGGAGTTGCGGGCTCGACGTCCTGCTCCTGTTCGGCCTCAGCGTCCTGCTCCTGATCGGCGGCAACCACGGCCTCGTGCTGCTGCGCCTGATCGGCGGCCACCACGGCCTCCTGCTCCTGTTTGGCTGCCACCACGGCCTCCTTCTCCTGCTCCTGATCGGCCACCACGGCCTCCTTCTCAGGCAATGACATGGGGAGCGAGTTGTGGGCGGTGGTTTGCGGTCAGAATGTGAGCGTTGTGGCCGGCGAGGATGGTTATAATGCTGCGAAGCGGTGCGAGCGCCACCCCGAAGCGACGCAGTGGCGGTTGCACGTCCACACCAACCGCTGTGTTCCGACGCGACGCGAAGGTGAACCGACGGCGGTTCCTGTGCCCGCAAGGTGTTCGATCTAATTCTCAAAATTAGAGCCGTTTGGGGTGTGCCGCTGTGGCCTGCACCCTCCATTCGGGCGGACACATATCTGGCACCCCAATTGGGCCTCAATTGGGGAGTGGCGGACACCGATTTGGAGGCCCCCGGTGGAGATGCTCTAAGGCGCAGGATCCGTTCGACGCCCCAGCGTTTATGAAACTGGTCATTGGAGGGAAGTATTTCCCTTGCCAGCTGCCACATAAATATTGTGATTTTTAGTGGAACCGAAGCCTTCCATATTTCCTCAGTACTGGGGATGGGAGGGTCCTGGCACAATCTCTGGTATAGGGATTTCGTGGAGAAATTTCCCGATGGTTCCAAGGCCCACGACACACAGTCATGTTCCTCAGATGGTTCCACGTCTTCTATCTCGTCAACGAGTTGCTGCCATTGATCCATTTCAATTTGTCCAAAATTCCTACGAAATCTCATTCTCCAACCATCACCAGCCTGCATCTGCGCTATCGTAGCTTCCAGGGCAGAGCAAATGTTGAACAAGTTTGGGAAACACTATGGGCGCATTTGGTAGCCTACATGGATTCTTGCACCCCGCCAGACCAGGCCTGCCAGGGGCAGGTCTGACAAAACCATCCTCATGGCCATGTTGTGCATGTCGTTTGGTAGCCTGCATCAAAGAACGTGGTATCGGCTAGGCTAGAAACCTCTATTTGTTTGGTTGGATGCAAATCTTGGTTAGTCTCACCTATTTTTCATACGGGTGAGGTTACCATCCGTCACCACACTTGGATAGCTGTACGTGAGATATCAATGGAGCGACGACGACACGGCATGGCAGCGGCGGAGGTCGACGGAGACGACGTGCCATGGCGGCGGAGGTCGACGGCGACGACGCGGCATGATGGGGGCGTAGCTCGACGGAGACGACACAGCATGGCGGCGGTGGATCTGGACGCCGACGACGGAGTGTGCGGCGGCGACGACAAATCACAAACAACATCACAACCATGCTGAGGTTGAAGAAGACACATATAACAAGAAAAGTCTAAATACGCACACCTACAGCACAAGATCTATTCATCTAGAACCACCGAAACAAAAAACTTACAACACGAAAGTTGTGTGAAATGACAACTTGAAGCTACTCTTGAAAGGAAACTTCAAACGATCGAGTGTGTGCGATTAATTTGACGAAATTCGTCAAATAAGGCTTCACACATGAACACGAAATTAGAAGTTAACAATTAACACAAGTCAAAACCGATTATCAGAATGGAACCACATCATCAACGCGCATCATTTTTGTGTATAGCTTATTTTGATTAGAGCACTGTAGCACTAGTTGGAATGAAGAAGAAGAAATAAAGGTAAGGAGAGTGAGGGGAAGCAATGGTCATGTAGGAGCTTGCACGAGGAGAGCTCAGTTTTGCAGCTGCGTGTCTGTTGGCCCTGCCCCGACGCTGCTTTGCGAAGCGCGCTAGACTGGTCTTGGAGACCACACGGGTGACTTATCACTGGGCCTTTGCAGCTGGTGGACCTGCTCTGGCCTCCTGCAGACCACCAAACGCGCCCTATGCAAACGAACTAGGACCAGACCAGAAATCTATCCAGAATCAGATGGTATTACCAGTTCCCAAAGTAGACCTTACACCAAGTTTAAACTGGTCCTTAATCTTGTGCAGATTGTGCCAAAAGTGGGAGCCCCCTTTGGGTTGGACCCAAACACATCAGCTGCCCCTTCATACTTGGCCCGTGTCAGCTTTACCCATAGAGAGTGTTCTTACTGGCCAGAAAGGAGACACCACAACCATTTAGCCATCAGAGAAACATTTAAGAGCGTGGTGTTCAAAACTCCTAGGCCTCTTTGGTCTCGGGGTTCGCAAATATCCTTCCAACTAACGAGATGGTATTTGGCTTATTACCTTGGCTCTCCCAGAAGAACCGTCCTATATTCTTGTCAAAACCAGCATGTGTGTCGTCTGGAAGTAGGAACAAGCCCATCGTATGCATGGGGAGATCAGAGAGGCAGGAGTCGATTAATGTCAAGCGCGCTGGTGACGTCATAAAACGTACCCGCCATGGCTATGTTTGAAGCCAGCTTTTGCAACAACTGGTTCATGATCCGCAACAGTCAGCCTTCGATCTGCATTGGTGAACCCCAGGTATATGTGAATGGGAATGACCCTTCTTTACAGTTCAGGAGTTGCCCACTTTGGTTTGCTCACCCTCCGGTGGTGCTCCCATCGCCAAGATCTCACTCTTATGATAGTTTATCTTTATTCTCGAGAGCATCTCAAAGCAAATCAACAAGTACTTCAAATTGCCCATGCCCAGGGGGCGTTTTGGATAAGATTATGGTATCATCCACATATTAAAGATGCGTTACACCCCTGTAATAAGCTGCGGTGCTATGCCTTGATTGTGCCAATCAACGTTTTCCTTGCTCAACATAGCATCCAAAGCATCCAGCACGAAATCAAACATCAATAGGGAGAGCGGGTCACCCTGAAGCACTTCTATTTTATTCTAGAAAAAAGGACCAACCTCTCCATTAACGGTAATGGCAGCCCGTCCCCCACCCCCACACACATTGCATCAATTTATGTACCGAATTAATGCGGAGAAAAAATTTACATAGCAGAACTTCTCTGAGAAAGGACCGACTCACGCGGTCATAAGCCTTTTTAAAGTCCAATTGGAGTAGCAGTGCCTGGCAATTTTTGGCTTTGAGTTCATGGACTATCTCATGTAACGCTAAGGCTCCATCAAAGATCAATCTTCCATTGATAAAAGCCGTTTGAGTTGGCCTGAGATTATCCCATGCGCTATCAGAGACAGTTTGTATTTAACGCTTTCGTAACTAGCTTGGAAATCACATTAATCAGGGCAATTGGACTGTACTATTTTATCTGATATGATCCTTGGACTTTGGGATAAGCGAAAGGATTTGTCAATATCAGAGTAAATTCTTCTAAGCTTAGAAGATTCGGAATTTTCTTATGTTTTCCAAAGCGGTCGTTTTGATCCCAAGTGTTAGGGTCCTTTAATCTTCAACTTCGGTAGATGTAGTTCGAGATCGAATAGATGAGTGAGAAAACAGAGAGAGAGGGAGTCTGATGCGATACCTTCGCTGTGGGTCGATGAACTCGACCCGGAGGCCATGGTGGTGGCGGCGGTGGTGCTCCCGTCGCTACGCGCTAACCCTAGATCGGAGAGGGATGTCGGTGGGGGGGTGGCTGCACACGGTCAACCTCGTGAGTCGTGCAGGCCGACCCCCCACCCTTTATAATTAGCGCGGCGACAGGGGCCCACCGACCATTAAGGGTCGGGTATCGTGGGTTTGTCACGTCAGGTGTCATAGATGACTTCGTAGGTGTGGGATTATGCGAGTCAAGCATCTCCGAGCTTGGGATCGCAGGAACAAAGATCAACACAGATTTACCCAGGTTCGGCCCCCTCAATGTGAGGTAAAAGACCTACTTCCTGCCTACTCTAGATTGGTATTGATATGATAATCGAGGTGTTACAATGGAGGCGATCCGATCTGGTACTCGCCGTATGAGCTAGGGTTTGGGGCTGATAGCTTGACCCGCTCTAAGTCCTGCGAGTCCTCTTTATACACAGAGGCTCGCTAGGTTACAAAAGGAAACTTCCCCATAAGGAATACATCCACAGAGGCCTACTCGGAGACTACTTGGTCTTCACGTCCTCCGGGATTTGTCTTCTAGATCTTTCTCCTTATGGCGGTTCAATATTGGGCTTGTTCCCAAGTGGGCCTTCATCCGTGCGAGTAAGTTAAGTCGCACTGGGCCGCGGGTTAATCCAGAAAGTATTCCCCCGACATTAGCCCCCAAGATTGGTTAGGACTTTACGGTGAGAATCTTCTGGCCTCTTGAAATGGTCTCTAAGCCGCACTGTAAACGTTCTGACCAATCTCCTGACTCATGTGATTCATTCAGCGCTGTGACTCATCCGCGCGACTCATCTCTCCTTCTGGAAATATTCTGTTTCCTTTAATTGCGGACCGTTACTCTTTTTGCGGGCGCAAATTGTGCCGTTGGTTGCGAGCACAGATAATGCCGTTAGTTGCGGGCCCCTTCAGTTATAAGCTGCGGCCACCTAGGTCATTATCCATTTGCCCTTGCAATCTTCTCATCCCTAGCCGCGCCGTCTTCTTCCTCGACCCGAACCTAGTTCCCCAATTCAGTCTCCCCCTCGCAATGGCGCCCAAGGCGAAGCCATCTGACAATAGGCGCCAGATCTCCTGCAACTGGGAAGGATCCTGGGTAACAGAGGAAACTCTTGCGGATCTGGCCGAGGCTGGCTTCTTGCCGCCGAAGGGGGACGGCGTCTGGTGGGCGCCAGGCGATGAAATCGAGCCCGCCCCAAGCCCAACGAGCTGGTGATGTTCGTGGAGCACGTGGAGCGTGGATTCACGCCGCCAGGTTCTCCCTTCTCCGCAATTTGCTGCAACGCCTAGGCCTCCGTCTTCACGACATCGGGCCCAACTCAATGCTCCAGGTGAGCAATTTTCACGTGCTGTGCGAGGATTACCTTGGCATAGCCCCAACATCGATTTGTGGCTGGCCTCTTTCACCTGCAACAGCCAACTTGTCTCCAAGGGTGGCGCCTACGTTCAGGTCGGCGCCATCTCTCTTCAGCGCCATAGGAATTCTTGCCTTCCCAAGCTAGCCCTGGCGAATCGACCCAGGGCTTGGCAAAAATCTTTCTTTTATTGCCAAGATACTTCACCGGAGGGCGAAACTCGCCTTCCCTCCTGGTCTAACACCCTCTTCGTGCCTACCGAGGCACTGAAATCAAAACCCCGCGACTCGTCCATGTCCTTCATCAATGAGTCGCTGATCAAAGTCCGCGCCTTAATAGGTCATGGTCTTACTGGCCTTGATCTTCTCTCTTGCTGGACCAAATGGCGCATTCAGCCCGTGAGTCCACGACAGCGATCCTTCCTTGAGTGCACTGGCACCTCTGCTGACGTTGATCGTATCAAGGCTTTGGACTGGAGGCCTGAGGATTGGGTGGAATTTGTCACCCGCGTGACTGAGGAGAAGGACATCTCCTTCGATAAGGTGGGGCTTGCCCCTTTCAGTGTTAACAACAAGCCTTTTGAGGTAACTCCTGTTCTCTGTCTTTTCGCCTTCATAGTTGAGTCGCATTCATTTTCTTAACACTGCAACTTATATTTCTCTCATCCAGGCTGACGAGAACTACTGGTCGCTGCTGCGACTGTCGCCGGCACTGCTGCTCCCAAGCGTGCCGCACGAAAGAAGCTGCTGCTCACTCTAGAGGGCAGTGAGACTGCTGATATCCCTTCTGTTGCCTCTGCGGCCTCAGATGATGAAGAAACCGAACTGGACGAGGACGAGAGTCCAGTGCCAGCCGCGAGTTCTGTTGCCGCGGCTGAACCAACTCCCCGTAGAGCCTCCAAGAGGCTATCTCGTGAAGAACCAGAGGTTGATGCTCTGGAAAACCCCGAGGCCACGAAGCGTCGCAAACCTGTTACGGGCGCGATCTCCTTCGTTGCCAGGCGTGCTTTCAAAGCTACCGCCTCTGCTGAAGAAGACATGGGTCCCCACTCTGGTAATTTCTGCTGTCTTGTCATCTTGAATGCTTATTCTTTTTCCTCTACTGACACGTAAAACTTCTACTCGTAGATTCTGGGACCCAAGGCCTGTCCTCACCATCAAGTGGTGAACTTATGGCCTTTGTGAAGATGGCTCCAGAGTTAGTAACTTTTCCCTGTGCTTTCAATACTTTTATTCTGGCTTATGTTCTTCTTCTTCACACAATGCCCTTGCTTTTTCAGAAGTGCGGCTGAACCCGCGACTGAGCCTGGAGCCGCGGTTGAGCCGCATTTATCACCTGCGGCTCATACCGCCATGGTAGAGGGCGTGGCCACCACTGATGACCTGGCCACGGTCCCTGTTCTTGACACAGCCACCCAAGAGGTGGCTCTGGAGGATAGAACGGATCCCCTTATGATCCAGGACGTGGAGAAGGTCAACCCCTCCTCCATAGATGTAATGGCCAAGGATGCTGATACGCCAGTGGTTGAGTCGCCAGTGGCGGACAATCTGCGGTCGCCAATTCGCATGCTGAGGTTGCTTCTTCCTCCTCCACAAGCCGCTGAGAAACTGTCAGAGGCTATCATTGCCTCAAATGACAAGCAAGCCATGGAACTCCGCAAGGCATTGTCTGACCTGTCTGCGGCTTATAAGGTAAACTTCTATTTCCAATTATCTGTCTCTAGCCCCCAAGGATCAAGTTTCTTCTTTGACTGTAAAGGGAGACTTGATGCTTCTCTTTTAACTGTGGATATATATTACTAACTGATGTACCCTTCATAGGAGGAAACTAAGCTCCATAACAGCTGCCAAAATTGCCTTGGAAAAGCAGCTGGGGGATACTCCCTCTGAACTGGAGAGGCTACGCGAGCTCCTTGGCCAGCGTGACGCTGAGCTAAAGAAGAGGGAAACCAGGATGGGCGAGCTATCTGATGAAAGCTTCAAGTTTTCTGAGCAAGCCAAAAATACCGAGCTGCGACTTAAAACTGTTGAAGAGAAATTCCATGAGAGGGTCCAGCAGCTGGAGCTCCAAGTCAGTGCTCAGAAAGATGCCATTGCTGATTCAATGGACGCAAGGCTTAAGGCTGTTTCCATTGGTGAGCTTGAGAAAAAGTTGAAGAAAGTTTCTGATGCCCATAACCTTGTCCACGCCAAAGTGTGCATCATGACTCAAGAGTTAACTGGTATGTATTGCGACTTATATCTGCATCTTTTTCTCTACTATCTTTGCCTGTGAGTTGTAGAGCTGACGGAGACATGCCTTGATGTAGGTGAAGATGCCAAGGAGCAGCGCGGCAGTACTCAAGAACAGCTGGAGTATCCGCGATTTTTCGAGAAGAACTTGTGACGCCATGAAATCACTGTCTAAGTGCCTACTGCCGACCAAGCCAGTCCCCGGTGATTCTGAAGGGCTGCTGAAAAGACTGCTTAGGGCGCCTCAGTTCTTTTTGGACTGGAAGGAGTCCTCAGCTCGCACCGGCGCGGCTCATGTACTTGCTTTGGCCAAGACGTACTATCCTTCTTTTGATGCTGCCAAGGTTTCCAAAGGTAGGCCCTCGAAGAAGGTGGATGGCACCGAACTGACGGCCTCAGAATATGCGACGACTTGGAAGGATATGCGCAGCCACGCGACTGAACTGTGGAGGGGATAGATCTTGCGACCTATATGGGCAAGTATAATGCAGATGGAAGCAGATGGAGAAGTTACCCACTCCGTCATCCAGTGCGGTGATTCCACAGGAAAAGAATCCCTCTCCAGGCGTATCCAGCTCTGCAGCCCCCAAGCCCGCGACTGAAGAGCCCTCCAGCGAGCCTGCGATTGCTCCTTCTGGCAAGCTTGGTAAGCCGCCTGTTCCTCCTTCCCACCGGCCAAAAGCTGCGCACAAGTGAAGAAGAGAAAACAATGGTTTGATAACTTGGCCCTTAGCGGTCTGTAATAATTGTTAGAATTTATGTGTCATAAGACAATATTATGTTTTACTTAAGTACTCTTGGCAGTACATGATTCGACCAATAGGCTGGTCCTTATGATTTGTCTCGGTTTTTCCTCACTTAGGCCCTTGCGTGGCTCAGTATTTCCCAGGTAAAAAGTGCGTGTTCAGGGTCGAGAGCGGCCATGATAGCAATCAAACTCGATTGACGCTGCACCCCAGTACTTTGGCCGCATAGTGCAAGTCGCATCCAAGAGAGGTTGAGTATAATCACGATAAATGCCACTTGTTTGGCGATCCCAAGGAATAGGCCGCGCTAAAAAGCTGCCGCACCCCCAAAGGACCAATGATTAAAAAATAAAAGACTCACAGCTCAATTGGTAGTTTGAGATGCTTATTTCAGAATCATTATATGATACATAGGGTCGGTCGCGCCTAGGTGGCGACCAGAAGTGATGCTTGGGTCGGTTGCGCCTAGGTGGCAACCAGAGATGTTACATGGGTCGGTCGCGCCTGAGTGGCGACCAAAATTGGGTCGGTTGCGCCTAGGTGGCAACCAGAGATGTTACATGGGTCGGTCGCGCCTGAGTGGCGACCAGAATTGGGTCGGTTGCGCCTAGGTGGCAACCAGAGATGTTACATGGGTCTCGCGCCTGAGTGGACCAGAATTGGGTCGGTTGCGCCTAGGTGGCAACCAGAATTGGGTCGATCGCGCGCTAGGTGGCGATCAGAAGTGTCATATTGGGTCGGTCGCGCCTGAGTGGCGACCAGAATGAAATTTTTAGCCCTGAGTGGCCAGCTTGATGATGTAAACTCTTAATAATTTTGCTGCGGCTGCTGATGGCACTCGCGACGCTTGGGATGTGTCCTTATTGGCAATGGCTCGTAGCCTTTGACTTCCTTGCCTCCCTTGCGGCTGTAATCTGAAGTCGCAAGTCAGGCAGGTGCCTCTTGGCCTTCACGATGTCATCAAGATCTCCTGCGACTCGTGCATGGTCGCGCTCTCTGCGATGCAAGCTGCTCTGGCTATGGCCATGTCGCCTTCTTCACACTCTTGAGCTTTCTTTTGTCGCCATTGATGGTGATGACACCTCTAGGCCTGGTAATTTTGAGCTTTAGGTACACATAGCACGGCCTAAGCCATAAACTTTGCGAATGCTTCTCTGCCAAACAGCGCATGAAATGGGCTCTGGAAATCTACAACCTCGAACCAAATGTACTCGCTCCTGAAGTTGCTTTGTGTCCCAAAGGCGACCTCCAAGTTAACCCGCCCCAAAGGCTGGGCTGATAATATGCCTGGCACGACACCATGGAAACTTGTTCTTGATGGTGGTAGCTGCTTTTCTTGAAGGTTCCGTCTTTTGAAGGTTTCATAGTATAATATGTTGATAATGTTGCCTCCATCCATCAGTACTTTGCTCAACTTGTACCTGCGACTTGAGGGCAACCACCAGCGCAGTTTTCCTTCCATTCATATTTCTCCTGGGTGATCCTCTCAACTCCAAATTACTGTTTTCGGACCACTTTAGCCATTGTGGACGGCTGGTACTATGGCGTTACAGCCTGATTGCGTCGTCGCAGTTTTGTTCCCTCCTTGAAGTATTCACCACAATGGTATGATACTGACCCAACTGTTTTGGGAACTGTGGCTGATCTGGCTGCGGATTTGGGACGGCGTTGTTGCTGTTGTTGCCTCCGCCATGTTTACCTTCCTCGTTGTTTTGATGATTGAAGTTTGTGTTGATGGCTGTCCATCCTTCCACTTTTTGTAATGATAACACTGTGCCTTCGTGTGGTTGGGTGGTTTCCCATCTTTTCCTATATGGATGTCGCAGGGGCGGTTGAAAACCTCTTCCAAATTGACTGGGTGAAAATTCCTTCTCTCTGCTGCTGCTTTGTTTGTAACGAGTATTCGTATTTGCGACTAACCCTGAGTTTCCTTCCTCGTTTTTGCGCTTGTTATAACTCGCATTGGCATTGCTAGCTTGCTGTTGTTGAGGCTTGCTACTGGCCTTTTTTCCCTTGCCAGTGCTTTCCTCTTCCTCTCCATCAGATGCGTCCCTGGTTTATCCGAGCTAGCATACTTGTTGGCCGCCGCCATTACCTCACTTAGGCTCTTGACTTTATCCTTCATGCGACCTAGTTTGTGGACTAGCGGCTCAAATTTGCAATTTTTCTCCATGACAAGACTGCTGAACTGGGTGGTATATTGTCTGAGGAATGTATATCTCTGCGACCCTTCTCATCCAGTGGCGACTTGACTCGCCTTCCTTCTGTACACAACGCTCTAGGTCCTCTATGCTGCAGAGTCGCTTGCATGTTCCTTGGAAATTCTTGATAAAATCTTCCTTCATCTCATCCCAAGAGTTTATCGAATTTTGTGGCAAATTTTGTAGCCATATGTGGGCTGCGCCTTCTAACATCATGTTTAGGTAACATGCGCAAATCTCTTCGGACGCATTTAGGATACTCATGCCCATCTCGTAATTGTTGAGCCAAGTAACATGGTCCATGCTGGCGTTGTAGTTGGCGACCTTGCGAGGTCCTTTAAATCCGCAGAAACGGTTCGGGCCTGATTCTTTCGTTGAAACAGACTGGGCCTTTGAGTCGCGACGATAGGTTGGACGAAGCTGGCCTTCCTATTGGGTTGGCCGCCGGGCGCGGCTGCACAATCTCTATAGGTTGAACTTGCTGAGGTTGATTTTGAGCCGCAGGTTGATCTTCCCTTTGTCGCCTAGCCAAGCATGAGGTCGCAACGTGTCGAGAATGACTCCCACGAAACAGGGGCAGTCACACTCGCGAAGAGAGTTCGTGTAAGGGGCTGAACACGACGTCAATCAACCCTCATCCGGCGCGGCGACGCTGCTCGTCGTGCCTGAGGAGGGACATCACGGCAGAGAGAGACACGGCGCGTACCCAGGTTCACGGCCCTCTTGTGGAGGTAAAACCGCTACGTCCTGCCTCTGTATTGCTGCTTGTAGAGGTTACAGTACAGCGTGCTTGCCGAGGCACAGTTGTGGCAATGGCGCGTACAAGGGGAGGGAAACTACTGTCTTCTTCTCCCTTGCGCGCAAGTAGCTAGACCAGGAGTAAAATGTGTTCGATCCCCCTCTTAGGGTGGTGCACCAGCTCCTTTTATAGGCGCCCCGGGCCTCCTCCCTGTCCTTGTGCAGCGGAGGGTACCACATGGCGACAACGGTCGGGAGCACGGTGCACCGCTGCTTGGGCGTCCATGAGCGCGGTCCATGGGCACAAAAGCTGAGGCCGCAGCAGAGAGGCCGCCGTCCATCCAGGACGGCCAGCTGCTGCCGCAGAGGAGCGGGGGAGTCCCCACGGTGACGTCGCGTTTGGCGCGTAGCGCCGGCCTGCTCCCTTATCACCAAAGAGGAAAGCTTGGTGGTCTGCGCCGTTGCCCCTGCTTTGTTGACTCCTTTATCACCAAAGTGGGACTGTAGCTCCGTCGTCACCCTGCAGAGGCGCGGTCACTCTGCGGCCGCTGCGGAAGCCATGTGCGCTCCGCAGAGCTTGCTTTACAGTGAAGGAACCCTCGCGTGGGCGGGAACGCCCTGTGGAGGATTCTGCGTTGACTTCCCTTCAGGGAAAGCTTCCTTGGAGAGAGGCAGCGGAGTAGAGGCTCCACAGGCCCTAGCTGCCTCCTCAGGCCTCCGCGAGGCGATTCTGCCCCGCGGGCTCCCCAGGCTTGCAGACCTGGTCCTTAGCGAGATTCACTCGCCGAGTGTTGAGGGTTATAGAGGCCTGGCCCAGTACACCCTGGTTCTTACTGGGCTGACAGTAGCCCCCGGGCCCATGACGGGCACGACGCGGTCCAGGGGGCGCAGGCGAAGCGTCATGGGCCCAAAGTGTCCGGCCGGCCCGAGACACGTGGCGAGCGGTTGGTGCGTCTCGGCTTCTCCGGAGGAGGTGGGCGTCGTGGTGGGACCCACGACGCCTCGGAAACCGCTCTGAGGTGATATAAAGGCTGCCGCGGCTGTGCCGGCAGCAGTTCCGCCGCATTTACGCCTTTTCCTTCTTGCATACACCTCCGGTGCTCCACTACTCCGGCGATTTCCGTTCTTCTCCGAGCTCTTCCGCCGCCCTTCCTTCGCGAGCCATGGGCCCCAAGAAAGGCAAGGCGGCGATGGTGGAGGCCTCCGCTGAAGCGCAGCGGGAGGAGGAGCTTGCGCCGGCTCTCATCGGCACTCGCGTCTCCACAGCGGAGGCGCTGGATAGGCTGAAGGTCCTCGTCGCCGGGAGGAATAATGAGCATGGCGCCAGCGGCGTCAAGGCGGCGCGCTTCGGCAAGCTGGCGGCGGGGTGGTACCCCATTTTCGTCCACACGCTGTTCGCCGGCTTGGTGCCGCCGTTCTCTCCCTTCCTTGCGGAGGTGCTGGCTTTCTATCAGATCCAGCTCCTGCACCTCCACCCGAACTCCATCCTGATTCTCGCCATCTTCGCCTATCTCTGCGAGGCGTATCTGGGAGTGATGCCCTCCGTGGCCTTCTTCCGGAGCTTCTACGCGCTCCGCAACACGGCGCCCGGCGAGCGGTCTGGGTGCGTGTCTTTCCGCATCGCAGACGGGATGGGCGCCGTCTACATCCCCATGTCGTGGGATGGCGACAAGGCCGTTACGAGGGTGACGAAGAAGGTGGAGGACTTCCGCCAGAAGTGGGTCCTCGTCGACGCCAAGGAGCGGAATGCCTTCTTCGATGAGCCTGAGGCGCCGCCGCTGAAGAACTCAAATTGGTCCAGCGAGAAGCTCCAGCACCAGAAGATTGCCCACTTGGTCTCGCGCATGAAGCTCGTCCGCGAGGCTGGCCTCACGGGGCAGATGGTCGCTGAGGACTTCGTGAGGCGGCGCATCGCTCCCCTCCAGGCGCACACGAAGCCGGTGTGGATGTACTCCGGCCCGGCAGATCCAATGCGCTTGCACCTCAGCGCCCACGCGCCAGACGACGTCGCCTCCATCTTAGGCACGCTCTTCATCGCCCCGGAGATCCCTGTTCCGGGCACTGAGCACCTGAGGCCCCTCCACCAGCTCACTCCAAAGAAGCGCCTCGCAGTTCTGGAGATGATGCCGACGTTCACGCCAGAGGGCTTGGAGGGAGAAGAGGCGAAGGGGGCTGCGGCGCCTGTGGTGGAGGAAGACTTGTTTGGCGAGTCCTCTGCTGCTTCAGACGCCGAAGCTGACGCCGCCGCCGGAGGAGTCAACCCCTCGTTAGGGGAGGCGAGCTCTTCAAAGCAGGCGGCCCCTGAGGAGGAGATCCTGGAGGTATCGTCCGATGTGGACGAGGATTTTGTGGTGGCCCCGTCACGACGGGCCACAGAAGAAGAAGACGAAGACGGGGACGATAGCGGCCCGGAGGCCGCGGCAAAGCGGTGCGAGCCCCGCACCAAGGCCATCCACGACCGGGCCGCCAGAAGCCTGGAGAGCACTCCTCTCAAGAGGAAAGCTGGGGCGGCCCCTGAGGAGCCCAGCGCTGGAGCCTCAACAGGCCTGCGGCGCTCCGCCAACAAGGTGTGGGTGGACACCCGCGCCAAGTCATCTGGGTGAGTACTGCTTCTTCTTGACTCGTTCTTGCTTATCGAGAGTTCTTGCCTTTCTCGAGGATCTCACTGTCTTGATTATCAGGGGTCTGGTTCATGCGAAGCGTCGCGCGACTCCGCAAGGCTGCGGACGTGCGGCGCGACGCTACGACCGTTGTTGAGGGGCCTACAGCGCCCCTTGGAGAGGACTGAGGAGCCCGTGGTGACAGTCACCACGGGCCCGGCTGTTGACGAGGCCATGAGGCCTGTGGGGAGACGCCCCTTGAAGAAGCAACTGCCTCGCCACCTCCTGCCGAGAGTCAGTTTGAGGAGGCGGCGAAGACTCCGTCGCCGCCGCGCCCTGATGCTCCACTGGAGCCCCCAGAGACACCCGCCGTGGAGACGGCGGGGACCAGCACACAGGCCGGGAGGCGCCGACGTCGAGATGGAGGAGGGAACTCCTCCGCCGCCCCCTCCAAATTCCGAGCCTGAGGGGGAGGCCACTTCTTCTGAGGCCGCAGCAGGCGAGGCTGCGGTTGAGCCTCTGGTGGCTAGGCCTCCCTCGCCAGCCCCCGGCCCACGAGGAGGTCGTCGTGGAGAACAACGACGCACAAGACGGTGGGGGCCCGCTCCTGTGGCCCCGTGCTGACCCTGGTCCAAGCACTGTGCTTTCTGCACCAGAGGCTGGCGCTGGGGGGAGGACGTTGCGCCACGTGAGGGCTCTTGGGCCTTGGTCTTGAGCGACCGGAGCCGGAGCGGCGCGAGCCGCCAAGCTGCCCTCCGTTTGGTGAGGGGCACCCTAGACGGGCTAGAGACCCAACTTGCCCTTGAGGAGGCGGAGCTTGGCAGGAGGTATGACGCCCTTGCTGCTGACTGGGCCCGCTTCTTCGAAGTCAGGCGGCGGAGTGGCCCTGACGACCAAGCTCTTCAGGCGCAGCGCGACGAGGCGACGCGGCAGGCCCAGGAGATCCGCGAGAACGCGGAGCGCGAGGCGCAAGAGGCCTTGGCGCCGGTCCAGGCGGAGCGCAAGGCGGCTGCAGAGGATCGGGAGGCGGCTGTGGCGGAGCGCCAGGCTGCAGCCTCCGACCGAGCGGCTATCGAGACCTCCCTCGCCGACCAGCGCAAGGAGCTGGCCAGCCGCGAGGAGAAGATAATTTCTGAAGCTGAGGTGGTGAGGAAGTCTCTGGAGCAGCATCGTCTGTCGCTGGAGGCTCGCGAGCAGGCCATGACGACACGCGAAGCTGAGGTGCTCAAGCGTGAGGAGAAACTGGAGCAGGCGGAAACTGACATGAACAGAGAGCGTGAGGCCTTGGAGTCCCGCGAGAGCAGCTTGGCTGAGGCCATGGGCAAGCACGACAAGGAGGTGGAGCGGCACCGGGAGCTTGTGGAGAAGGCCAACCAAAAGCTTGCCGAGAAGAAAAAGGAGGCAGAGGCGGAGGCCCTCACCAAGCAAAAAGAGTACCGCACTGCTGTCACACAGGCCGTCTCCCGGGAGTATGCTGGGAAGTTCAAGAAGCAGGAGGACGGCTTCCAGAAAAAGCGCAGAGAGCTCGGCAAGCGCATTCGCCAGCTGGAGGAGTGGAACGCCAACTTGAAATCCTCGCTGAAGCGCGCCAAGGACGCTAATCTCCGCACGGAGCAGGCCCTCGAGCGCTCGGAGCAGGACCTCACAGCCCTGATGGCAGACATGCAGGAGCTGAATGCGCAGGTGGCCCCTGTTGTGGAGAGGGTCGAGGAGGCTGAGCAGAGCGCGGTGGCGGCACGGGTCTTGACGCAGCAGCGGGAGCGTATGTTCCGATCTTTGGTGACGCGCGGGAACGCTCTTGCTGCGAAGCTGGGGGTGGATGCTCCTGCCGTCCCCGTCCACGGGAACGCCGACGTTGCCACGTATCTGACCTACTTCGACCAGCTCTTCTCCGTCCTTGAGGGCCCTGTGGCGGAACTCGACGATGTTGTCGACGAGGAGTGCCGCAAGCTCCTGCTGGTGGCGGTCGAGCGCGTCTTCGTCAACCTCAAGCGCCTATATCCATGCTTCGACTTCGAGTCCGTGACCGAGCCCATGGGGGATGCTCAGACCGAGACGCGCCTCTTCAACTCGCTGCGGGAGGAGATCAACGACTATGTCAACCGCTTCAAGAGGGTCGCTGAAGAGCCGGCCTCTGGCGAGGAGGAAGACGTCGAGGAGGAAGGCGCGGAGGAAGGACGCTGAGGAGGATGAGGCCGCCAAGACTTCTGCTTAAGCTGCTCCTGCCACAAGTCGCGCCTGAGGCGCAAGTTATCTTTGTTTAAAGACTTTGTTTCATTTGTGATGGTCTGTAAAACACTTTATTGTGCTGCAATGTGCGTGTGCCCCTCGACGGGCATTTTATCCCTATTCCATGCCTTTTTCGCTTTACGTCGTCAGGACCCGTCTCTTAGCGCTATGACTCCGCCACTACGGTATGCCAGAGCAATGACTCAGCAAGGCCGGGGGGTGTTTAAGGCTTAGAGAGGTAAGAGCTCTCGAGTCGCGATGCTCGAGGGCTCCCCTTTGACGCTCAAGCAGTCCATGAAATGCGAAGGAGAAAATACCCGCCCGAGGGACGGAAGTTGCTCGTGAGAGGAAAAACACAACGCCTGAGGTGTAAGCGCAGGACTTAGCTTAGCGAGGTTCTGCCCTCGTGGAGGGCGTTGATTTCCCTGAAGATGTGCTTCCCTCTTTGGGTCTGGAGCGTGACTCCACGAGCCTTGGGGGGACTCTTGTTCCCTGTGTAGGTTAGAGGTGGAACCAAAGCAGAAATGGTAGAGAAACTCATGCGCGCTTATAGGTTTCCTCATGGGTGCCTCGCGAGGAGAGTAAGTACCAAAGGTCCTTAGGTGAGGTGGCAGGTTTGGGAGCAAGCCCCTGGGCCAGAGCTCTTTGGTGAGGTAACAGGCGTGAGAGCGTGCTCACGTGTTAGAGCTCGGATCCTTTTGGGTTTTGCGGTGCTGCTGGGATGCTCCCGAGGCACAGTCACCGTACTCAGCCCCCGCTCGCGAGGTGCGCAAGGGGAAAGATATGAGCGCGAATGAAAACACAGAGTAACGAGAACTAAAACTCACCCCCAAAATATTACATAGCGGCGCCGCAGCGCAATGTTTCACTAGGAAACGAATTGGTTCGTTACACTTGGGCTTGCCAAGATAAAGTTTCCATGTCGAGGCATGGGGACCACATTCAGTGGCTGAGACTCTTCACGGCCTGCGGCGGCACGTTACAGGAAGAGCTCAGAGGGACTGGCCCTCAGAGAGAGAAGCTTTTGTGAAGCTTGGAGGTGAAGCTGTGCGCTTTCCTCTAGAGACAAAAAATGCCTGGTGTGATAGAGATCACGGGTAGAACTTGCGTAGATGCGCGATGTTCCAAGGGTTCTTGACCGGGATGCCGTCCTCCGTCTCGAGGCGCACCGCACCAGGTCTGGCGACATGCGCGACCCTGTAGGGGCCTTCCCACATGGGCGAGAGCTTGTGGAGACCTTCCCTGGAGAGGATCCTCCTGAGGACAAGGTCGCCTGTCTCGAGAGTGCGCGGACGTATGTGGCGGCTGTGGTAGCGTCGCAGGTCTTGCTGGTATTTTGCCGCTCTGAGGGCGGCTCGGCGGCGCAACCCGTCGAGGAACAGCAGGTCGTCGTTGTGGAGGTCTTCTTGATTGTCCTCATTGAAGGCAAGGACCCTTGCGGACCCGTGCTTGATCTCTGTGGGGAGGACTGCTTCGGCTCCATACACCAGGGCGAATGGCGTCTCACCAGTGGGTTTGTAGGGTTCGTGCGGATGGACCAGAGCACGGAGGGGAGCTCATCGATCCAGCCCTTGCCGTAGCCCTTGAGGCGGTTGAAACTTCTCGTCTTGAGGCCCTTGAGGACCTCAGCATTTGCTCGCTCGGCTTGACCATTGCTCTGTGGGTGAGCTACCGAGGCGAAACAGAGCTTGGTGCCGAGGCTCTCGCAGTAAGCCCTGAAGATGCCGCTGGTGAACTGTGAGCCATTGTCGGTGATGATGCGGTTTGGCACACCAAAGCGGCAGACCAGGCCTCTGATGAACTTCACGGCTGCCCTGGCAGGGATGGTGCGCACCGCTTCAACCTCTGCCCATTTGGTGAACTTGTCAACAGCCACGAAGAGGAAACGGTAGCCCCCTTGCGATCTCGGGAAGGGTCCCAAGATGTCCAGCCCCCAGACCGCGAACGGCCAGGAGAGCGGGATGGTCTGGAGTCCCAGTGCAGGCTGATGGACTTGCTTGGCGTGGAACTGGCATGCATCGCAAGACTGAACGATGGTGACGGCATCTTGAAGCACTTGAGGCCAGTAGAAACCGCTCCTGAAGACCTTGCCGGCGAGGGTGCGCGCGCAGGAATGGTGGCCGCACTCTCCACTGTGTATGTCCCTGAGGAGCATGCGTCCTTCCTCAGGAGGCACACACTTGAGGGCAATGCCATTTGGGCGCTTGCGGTATAGGTCTCCCTCCAGGATGTAATAGGATTTCGCTTGTCGAGCGACTCGTTCTGCCTCTGCGTCTTCCTCGGGAAGGACTCCTTTTAGCAAGTAGTCCTTGAGCTCGTCAACCCAGCCTGTTTCTTGGTGCACCATGGTTAGCATCAGACGCTCCCCTGAGGATGGGCCACAGTTGGGTGCGCCACCTGTGGGAGGTGGTGGGAGTACTTCGTCTGTGCTTGTAGCTGGTGCTTGCAGCGGCTGCTTTATGGATGCCTTGGAGAGCCTCTCTTCAAAGACACCTGCGGGCTGGGCCTCCCTTCGTGATGCGCGCTTGGCGATGTCATCTGCTTCCTGGTTCTCCTTGCGCGGGATGTGCATGAGCTCCATGCCCCTGAAGTGCTTCTCGAGCTTGCGGACCTCTTCAAGGTAGGCAGCCATATGGCTGTCTTTAGGGGTGTAGCTCTTGTTGGAGAAGTTGACCAGGAGCTGGGAGTCGCCTTTGATGAGTAGGTGCTTGACACCGAGGGCAATGGCAGCTCTGAGCCCGGCGAGGAGGCCTTCATATTCAGCGATGTTGTTGGAGATCTTGTCCATCGTGAAGCACAACTGGACGGCATAGTGGAGCTTGTCGCCTTTAGGCGAGGTCAGGACAACGCCAGCGCCTCCGTTGCGGCAGGAGAAAGCTCCATCGAAGTGCATGGTCCAGTGGCTTGGCGTCGTATCTCCAGGCGGTATAGTTTCTGCTTCAGGAGGCTCTTCAGGAGTTGGGTCTGTCCATTCGGCGACAAAGTCTGCCAGTGCTCTTCCTTTGATGACCCTTGTGGTGTCAAAACGCAAGTTGAAAGGCTGCAGCTCGATGTTCCACCCTGCTACGCGATCAGTGGCGTTGGGGTTGCGCAGGATTTGCTCCAGAGGGAATGATGTGACCACCGTGACAGGGTGGCCCTGGAAGTAGTGGCGCAGCTTTCTGGAGGCGATGAGCAGGGCGAGAAGGAGCTTCTGCTGCGTAGGGTACCGCTCGCGAGCATCTCTTAGCACAGTACTGACTAGTAGACTGGATGCTCGACAAGGGTTGTGGAGGGTGACGCAGCGTTGGCTCCCTCGAGGGACTCCTCAGGCCCTTTGGCGAGGTTTCCTTGTGGAGGAGTCTCAGCAGGGGTGCCTGAAGTAGGCTCGACAGCTGGCTGTGGGTCTGGCTCTGGGCCTGGAGGGACTTTTTCCTTGTCGGGAGGCTCTGGACTTGGAGTGGCTGCACTTTTCTTGGGGAGGACTGGCTCTTCTCTTTCGACCACCAGGACGGCGCTTGCGGTTTGTGGAGTGGCTGCAAGGTACAGCTTTAGATGCTCGCCCGTCCTGGGGGCTACCATAACTGGTGCGCTAGCCAAGTACTTCTTCAAGTCCTCAAATGCCTTGTCTGCCTCTGGAGTCCACTTGAAGGTGCCGGACTTCTTCATGATCTTGAAAAATGGCAGGGCCCTCTCGCCAAACTTGGAGATGAAGCGGCCCAAGCTGGCCATGCACCCAGCTAGGCGCTGCATGTCCTTGAGGCGGCGGGTGGCTGCATTTCTTCTATGGCCTTGATCTTGTCAGGGTTTGCTTCTATGCCGCGATGGGACACGAGGAACCCGAGGAGTTTGCCTGAAGGTACCCCGAAGACGCACTTGGCGGGGTTTAGCTTGATGTTCACCTTGCGCAGGCTGGCGAAGGTCTCCTCGAGGTCCTTCAAGAGAGTGTCTCCCTCGCGAGACTTGACTACGATGTCGTCAACATATGCCTCTGCATTTCTTCCCATCTGAGCCCCCAGGGCGATCCTCATGAGCCTCTGGAAGGTGGCGCCGGCGTTCTTCAACCCGAAGGGCATGCAAGTGTAGCAATACACGCCACAGGGGGTGAGGAACGCTGTTTTCTCCTCGTCCTCTTTAGCCATTTTGATCTGGTGGTAGCCTGAGAAGGCGTCCAGAAAACAGAGGAGATCACAGCCGGCTGTGGAGTCCACGATCTGATCAATCCTTGGCATGGGGTATGGGTCCTTGGGGCAGGCTTTATTTACATCAGTGTAATCGATGCAGAGCCGGCCTCCCCCATTGGGTTTTGGGACAACCACGCCATTAGAGACCCAGGTGGGGTGGGCAACTTCTCGAATAATGTCTGCTGCTTTTAGCTTTTCTACTTCTTTGATGATGAAGGCTTGCTTCTCAGGGGCTTGTTTCCGTGCCTTCTGCTTGACGGGGCGTGCGTTTGGACACACAGCTAAGTGGTGCTCGATCACCTCCCTTGGTACGCCGGACATTTCTGACGGAGTCCATGCGAACATGTCAGAATTTGCCCGAAGGAAGGCGACGAGCGCGCTTTCCTATTTGGGAGGTAAGCCAGCGCCTATGGTGACGCTAGCCCCCGAGCCCTCAGCCCCCGAATCGCTGGTGCTCAGCGACACCTTCTTTGTAGCAGCCTGCTCCTGAGAGAACAGCTGCTTCTTCTTCTTGGGCCTCGCGAGGGGCTCCAGGTCTTCGTCAGCAGGGAACGCCATGGCAGCAGCTTTGTAGGCGAGCTCGACAGCGCGTGTAGCGTCCTGTACGTGACCATGGATGGTGATGGTGCCGCCGCTGCCAGGGATCTTGACCATGTTGTAGGCGTGATGCGTGACGGCCATGAACTTCGCGAGGGCGGGGTAGCCGAGGATGGCGTTGTAGGGCAGGCCAATGTGCGCAACGTCGAAGTCGATGAGCTCGGTGCGATAGTTTTGCTGCGTGCCAAAGGTGACTGCAAGCCTCACTTGCCCCAGAGGCGAGATTGAGCCGCTGGTGACCCCTGTGAAGGGCCTGGAGGGCATAAGCCACTCGTAGGGCACTTGAAGCGTCTCAAAGGTCTCGACAGATGACGTTCAGGCCTGCACCCCCATCAATGAGCGTTTTGCCGACGGCGATATTGTTGATGGTGGGGGTGCACACCAGCGGGAGGGTGCCTACAGTCTTGGTGGACTTGGGGTGGTCCTTGGCGTCGAAGGCGATGGTGTACTGAGACCACTTGAGGGGACGCGATGTCTCCACCCCGGCAGCGCTGCGTTGAGCTCGCGGGCGAACTGCTTGAACTGATTGTTGGACTTGGGCGCCTGAGCCCCGCCGAGGATGCACGCCATGGCGCCTCTAGGGGCCTGGTAGCCCCCAGGCTCCTCGTCAGGGAGATTGTTGTTCTTCTCAGCGGCGTTGGCCTGAGTCCCTTGAGGCTTCTGGTAGCCACCTTTGCGTCCGCCCTTGCGGTAGTTACGGCCTCTGCCGCGACCACCGCTGCCTTCTTCCTGCTCGCGCTTCTTGCTCAGTTC
>CAMZMU010000033.1:59236686-59423230 GCA_947311845.1 Poa pratensis | reverse complement strand
TCGTGGGTTTGTCACGTCAGGTGTCATAGATGATTCGTAGGTGTGGGATAATGCGAGTCAAGCATCTCCGAGCTTGGGATCGCAGGAACAAGATCAACACAGATTTACCCAGGTTCGGCCCCTCAATGTGAGGTAAAAGACCTACTTCCTGCCTACTCTAGATTGGTATTGATATGATAATCGAGGTGTTACAATGGAGGCGATCCGATCTGGTACTCGCCGTATGAGCTAGGGTTTGGGGCTTGATAGCTTGACCCGCTCTAAGTCCTGCGAGTCCTCTTTATATACACAGAGGCTCGCTAGGTTACAAAAGGAAACTTCCCATAAGGAATACATCCACAGGGCCTACTCGGAGACTACTTGGTCTTCACGTCCTCCGGCGATTTGTCTTCTAGATCTTTTCTCCTTTTGGCGGTTCAATTTTGGGCTTGTTCCCAAGTGGGCCTTCATCGTGCGAGTAAGTTAAGTCGCACTGGGCCGGGTTAATCCAGAAAGTATTCCCCGACATTAGCCCCAAGATTGGTTAGGACTTTACGGTGAGAAATCTTCTGCCTCTTGAAATGGTCTCTAAGCCGCCACTGTAACGTTCTGACCAATCTTGACTCATGTGATTCGCGCTGTGACTCATCCGCGCGACTCATCTTCCTTCTGGAAATTTCTGTTTCCTTTAATGCGGACCGTTACTCTTTTTGCGGGCGCAAATTGTGCCGTTGGTGCGAGCACAGATACTGCCGTTAGTTGCGGGCCCCTTCAGTTATAAGCTGGGCCACCTAGGTCATTATCCATTTGCCCTTGCAATCTTCTCATCCCTAGCCCGCGCCGTCTTCTTCCTCGACCCGAAACCTAGTTCCCCAATTCAGTCTCCCCCTCGCAATGGGCCCAAGGCGAAGCCATTGACAATAGGCGCCAGATCTCCTGCAACTGGGAAGGATCCTGGGTAACAGAGGGAACAACTCTTGCGATCTGGCCGAGGTGGCTTCTTGCCGCCGAAGGGGAGACGGCGTCTGGTGGGCGCCAGGCGATGAAATCGAGCCGCGCCCCAAGCCCAACGAGCTGGTGATGTTCGTGGAGCACGTGGAGCGTGGATTCACGCCGCCAGGTTCTCCTTCTTCGCAATTTGCTGCAACGCCTAGGCCTCCGTCTTCACGACATCGGGCCCAACTCAATGCTAGGTGAGCAATTTTCACGTGCTGTGCGAGGATTACCTTGGCATAGCCCCAACATCGATTGTGGCTGGCCTCTTTCCTGCAACAGCCAACTTGTCTCCAAGGGTGGCGCCTACGTTCAGGTCGGCGCCATCTCTCTTCAGCGCCATAGAATTCTTGCCTTCCAAGCTAGCCTGGCGATCGACCCAGGGCTTGGCAAAAATCTTTCTTTTATTGCAAGATACTTCACCGGAGGGCGAAACTCGCCTTCCCTACTGGTTAACACCCTCTTCGTGCCTACCGAGGCACTGAAATCAAAACCCCGCGACTGTCATGTCCTTCATCAATGAGTCGCTGATTCAAGGTCCGCGCCTTAATAGGTCTGGTTTAATGGCTTGATCTTCTCTCTTGCTGGACCAAATGGCGCATTCAGCCGTGAGTCCACGACAGCGATCCTTCCTTGAGTGCACTGGCACCTCTGCTGACGTTGATCGTATCAAGGCTTTGGACTGGAGGCCTGTGGATTGGGTGGAATTTGTCACCCGCGGTGACTGAGGAGAAGGACTCTCCTTCGATAAGGTGGGGCTTGCCCCTTTCAGTGTTAACAACAAGCCTTTTGAGGTAACTCCTGTTCTCTGTCTTTTCGCCTTCATAGTTGAGTCGCATTCATTTTCTTAACACTGCAACTTATATTTTCTCTCATCCAGGCTGACGAGAAATACTGGTCGCTGCCTGCGACTGTCGCGGCACTGCTGCTCCCAAGCGTGCCGCACGAAAGAAGCTGCTGCTCACTCTAGAGGGCAGTGAGACTGCTGATATCCCTTCTGTTGCCTCTGCGGCCTCAGATGATGAAGAAACGAACTGGACGATGGACGAGAGTCAGTGCCAGCCGCGAGTTCTGTTGCGCGGCTGAACCAACTCCCGTTGAGCCTCCAAGAGGCTATCTCGTGAAGAACCAGAGGTTGATGCTCTGGAAAACCCCGAGGCCACGAAGCGTCGCAAACTGTTACGGGCGCGATCTCCTTCGTTGCCAGGCGTGCTTTCAAAGCTACCGCTTGCTGAAGAAGACATGGATCCCCACTTGGTAATTTATGCTGTCTTGTCATCTTGAATGCTTATTCTTTTTCCTCTACTGACACGTTAAAATTTCTACTCGTAGATTCTGGGACCCAAGGCTGTCTCACCATCAAGTGGTGAACTTATGGCCTTTGTGAAGATGGCTCCAGAGTTAGTAACTTTTCCCTGTGCTTTCACTTTTATTCTGGCTTTATGTTCTTCTTTTCACACAATGCCCTTGCTTTTTCAGAAGTGCGGCTGAAACCCGCGACTGAGCCTGGAGCCGCGGTTGAGCCGCATTTATCACCTGCGGCTCATAACCGCCATGGTAGAGGGCGTGGCCACTACTGAGACCTGGCCTCGGTCCTGTTCTTGACAAACCACCAAGATGTGGCTCTGGAGGATAGAACAGATCCCCTTATGATCCAGGACGTGGAGAAGGTCAACCCCTCCTCCATAGATGTAACGGCCAAGGATGCTGATACGCTAGTGGTTGAGTCGCCAGTGGCGGACAATCTGCGGTCGCCAATTCTGCATGCTGAGGTTGCTTCTTCCTCCTCCACAAGCCGTGCTGAGAAACTGTCAGAGGCTATCATTGCCTCAACGACAAGCAAGCCATGGAACTCCGCAAGGCATTGTCTGACCTGTCTGCGGCTTATAAGGTAAACTTCTATTTCATTATCTGTCTCTAGCCCCCAAGGATCAAGTTTCTTCTTTGACTGTAAAGGGAGACTTGATGCTTCTCTTTTAACTGTGGATATATATTTACTAACTGATGTACCCTTCATAGGAGGAACTAAGCTCCATAACAGCTGCCAAAATTGCCTTGGAAAAGAAGCTGGGGGATACTCCCTCTGAACTGGAGAGGCTACGCGAGCTCCTTGGCCAGCGTGACGCTGAGCTAAGAAGAGGGAAACCAGGATGGGCGAGCTATCTGATGAAAGCTTCAGTTTTCTGAGCAAGCCAAAAATACCGAGCTGCGACTTAAAACTGTTGAAGAGAAATTCCATGGGGTCCAGCAGCTGGAGCTCCAAGTCAGTGCTCAGAAGATGCATTGCTGATGTCAATGAGGACGCAAGGCTTAAGGTGTTTCCATTGGTGAGCTTGAGAAAAAGTTGAAGAAAGTTTCTGATGCCCATAACCTTGTCCACGCCAAAGTGTGCATCATGACTCAAGAGTTAACTGGTATGTATGCGACTTATATCTGCATCTTTTTTCTCTACTATCTTTGCTGTGAGTTGTAGAGCTGACGGAGACATGCCTTGATGTAGGTGAAGATGCCAAGGAGCAGCGCGGCAGTACTCAGAACAGTGGAGTATATCCGCGATTTTTCGAGAAGAACTTGTGACGCCATGAAATCACTGTCTAAGTGCCTACTGCCGACCAAGCCAGTCCCCGGTGATTCTGAAGGGCTGCTGAAAGACTGCTTAGGGCGCCTCAGTTCTTTTTGGACTGGAAGGAGTCCTCAGCTCGCACCGGCGCGGCTCATGTACTTGCTTTGGCCAAGACGTATATCCTTCTTTTGATGCTGCCAAGGTTTCCAAAGGTAGGCCCTCGAAGAAGGTGGATGGCACCGAACTGACGGCCTCAGAATATGCGACGACTTGGAAGGATATGCGCAGCCACGCGACTGAACTGGTGGGGGGATAGATCTTGCGACCTATGGGCAAGTATAATGCAGATGGAAGCAGATGGGAGAAGTTACCCACTCCGTCATCCAGTGCGGTGATTCCACAGGAAAGAATCCCTCTCCAGGCGTATCCAGCTCTGCAGCCCCAAGCCCGCGACTGAAGAGCCCTCCAGCGAGCCTGCGATTGCTCTTCTGGCAAGTTGGTAAGCCGCCTGTTCCTCCTTCCACGGCCAAAGCTGCGCACAGTGAAGTGAAGAGAAAACAATGGTTTGATAATCTTGGCCCTTAGCGGTCTGTAATAATTGTTAGAATTTATGTGTCATAAGACAAATTTATGTTTTACTTAAGTACTCTTGGCAGTACATGATTCGACCAATAGGCTGGTCCTTATGATTTGTCTCGGTTTTTCCTCACTTAGGCCCTTGCGTGGCTCAGTATTTCCCAGGTAAAAAGTGCGTGTTCAGGGTCGAGAGCGGCCATGATAGGCAATCAAACTCGATTGACGCTGCACCCCAGTACTTTGGCCGCCATAGTGCAAGTCGCATCCAAGAGAGGTTGAGTATAATCACGATAAATGCCACTTGTTTGGCGATCCCAAGGAATAGGCCGCGCTAAAAAGCTGCCGCACCCCAAAGGACCAATGATTAAAAAATAAAAGACTCACAGCTCAAATGGTAGTTTGAGATGCTTATTTCAATCATTATATGATACATAGGGTCGGTCGCGCCTAGGTGGCGACCAGAAGTGATGCTTGGGTCGGTTGCGCCTAGGTGGCAACCAGAGATGTTACATGGGTCGGTCGCGCCTGAGTGGCGACCAAAATTGGGTCGGTTGCGCCTAGGTGGCAACCAGAGATGTTACATGGGTCGGTCGCGCCTGAGTGGCGACCAGAATTGGGTCGGTTGCGCCTAGGTGGCAACCAGAGATGTTACATGGGTCGGTCGCGCCTGAGTGGCGACCAGAATTGGGTCGGTTGCGCCTAGGTGGCAACCAGAATTGGGTCGATCGCGCCTAGGTGGCGATCAGAAGTGTCATATTGGGTCGGTCGCGCCTGAGTGGCGACCAGAATTGAAATTTTTAGCCCTGAGTGGCCAGCTTGATGATGTAAACTCTTAATAATTTTGCTGCGGTGCTGATGGCAACTCGCGACGCTTGGGATGTGTCCTTATTGGCAATGGCTCGTAGCCTTTGACTTCCTTGCCTCCCTTGCGGCTGTAATCTGAAGTCGCAAGTCAGGCAGGTGCCTCTTGGCCTTCACGATGTCATCAAGGATTCTCCTGCGACTCGTGCATGGTCGCGCTCTCTGCGATGCAAGCTGCTCTGGCTATGGCCATGTCGCCTTCTTCACACTCTTGAGCTATTCTTTTGTCGCCATTGATGGTGATGACACTCTAGGGCCTGGTATTTTGAGCTTTAGGTACACATGCACGGCCTAGCCATAAACTTTGCGAATGCTTCTCTGCCAAACAGCGCATGATATGGGCTCTGGAAATCTACAACCTCGAACCAAATGTACTCGCTCTGAAGTTGCTTTGTGTCCCAAAGGCGACCTCCAAGTTAACCGCCCCAATGGCTGGGCTGATATGCCTGGCACGACACCATGAAACGTTGTTCTTGATGGGTTGTAGCTGCTTTTCTTGAAGGTTCATTCTTTTGAAGGTTTCATAGTATAATTATGTTGATACTGTTGCCTCCATCCATCAGTACTTTGCTCAACTTGTACCCTGCGACTTGAGGGGCAACCACCAGCGCGAGTTTTCCCTCTTCATTTATTCTCCTGGGTGATCCTCGCAACTCCAAATTACTGGTTGTTCGGACCACTTTAGCCATTGTGGGACGGCTGGTACTATGGCGTTAACAGCCTGATTGCGTCGTCGCAGTTTTGTTCCCTCCTTGAAGTATTCACCACAATGGTATGATACTGACCCAACTGTTTTGGGAACTGTGGCTGATCTGGCTGCGGATTTGGGACGGCGTTGTTGCTGTTGTTGCCTCCGCCATGTTTACCTTCCTCGTTGTTTTGATGATTGAAGTTTGTGTTGAGTGGCTGTCCATCCTTCCACTTTTTGTAATGATAACACTGTGCCTTCGTGTGGTTGGGTGGTTTCCCATCTTTTCCTATATGGATGTCGCAGGGGCGGTTGAAAACCTCTTCCAAATTGACTGGGTGAAAATTCCTTCCTCTGCTGCTGCTTTGTTTGTAACGAGTATTCGTATTTGCGACTAACCCTGAGTTTCCTTCCTCGTTTTTGCGCTTGTTATAACTCGCATTGGCATTGCTAGCTTGCTGTTGTTGAGGCTTGCTACTGGCCTTTTTTCCCTTGCCAGTGCTTTCCTCTTCCTCTCATCAGATGCGTCCCTGGTTTTATCCGAGCTAGCATACTTGTTGGCCGCCGCCATTACCTCACTTAGGCTTTGACTTTATCCTTCATGCGACCTAGTTTGTGGACTAGCGGCTCAAATTTGCAATTTTTCTCCATGACAAGGACTGCTGAACTGGGTGGTATATTGTCTGAGGAATGTATGATCTCTGCGACCCTTCTCATCCAGTGGCGACTTGACTCGCCTTCCTTCTGTACACACGCTCTAGGTCCTCTATGCTGCAGAGTCGCTTGCATGTTCCTTGGAAATTCTTGATAAAATCTTCCTTCATCTCATCCCAAGAGTTTATCGAATTTGGTGGCAAATTTTGTAGCCATATGTGGGCTGCGCCTTCTAACATCATGTTTAGGTAACATGCGCAAATCTCTTCGGACGCATTTAGGATACTCATGCCCATCTCGTAATTGTTGAGCCAAGTAACATGGTCCATGCTGGCGTTGTAGTTGGCGACCTTGCGAGGTCCTTTAAAATCCGCAGGAAACGGTTCGGGCCTGATTCTTTCGTTGAAACAGACTGGGCCTTTGGTCGCGACGATAGGTTGGACGAAGCTGGCCTTCCTATTGGGTTGGCCGCCGGCGCGGCTGCACAATCTCTATAGGTTGAACTTGCTGAGGTTGATTTTGAGCCGCAGGTTGATCTTCCCTTTGTCGCCTAGCCAAGCTTGAGGTCGCAACGTGTCGGAGAATGACTCCCACGAAACAGGGGCAGTCACACTCGCGAAGAGAGTTCGTGTAAGGGGCTGAACACGACGTCAATCAACCCTCATCCGGCGCGGCGACGCTGCTCGTCGTGCCTGAGGAGGGACATCACGGCAGAGAGAGACACGGCGCGTACCCAGGTTCACGGCCCTCTTGTGGAGGTAAAACCGCTACGTCCTGCCTGTCTGTATTGCTGCTTGTAGAGGTTACAGTACAGCGTGCTTGCCGAGGGCACAGTTGTGGCAATGGCGCGTACAAGGGGAGGGAAACTACTGTCTTCTTCTCCCTTGCGCGCAAGTAGCTAGACTAGGAGTAAAATGTGTTCGATCCCCTCTTAGGGTGGTGCACCAGCTCCTTTTATAGGCCCCGGGCCTCCTCCCTGTCCTTGTGCAGCGGAGGGGCTACCACATGGCGACAACGGTCGGGAGCACGGTGCACCGCTGCTTGGGCGTCCATGAGCGCGGTCCATGGGCACAAAAGCTGAGGCCGCAGCAGAGAGGCCGCCGTCCATCCAGGACGGCCAGCTGCTGCCGCAGAGGAGCGGGGGAAGTCCCCACGGTGACGTCGCGTTTGGCGCGTAGCGCCGGCCTGCTCCCTTATCACCAAAGAGGAAAGCTTGGTGGTCTGCGCCGTTGCCCCTGCTTTGTTGACTCCTTTATCACCAAAGTGGGACTGTAGCTCCGTCGTCACCTGCGCAGAGGCGCGGTCACTCTGCGGCCGCTGCGGAAGCCATGTGCGCTCCGCAGAGCTTGCTTTACAGTGAAGGAACCCTCGCGTGGGCGGGAACGCCCTGTGGAGGATTCTGCGTTGACTTCCCTTCAGGGAAAGCTTCCTTGGAGAGGGGCAGCGGAGTAGTAGGCTCCACAGGCCCTAGCTGCCTCCTCAGGCCTCCGCGAGGCGATTCTGCCCCGCGGGCTCCCCAGGCTTGCAGACCTGGTCCTTAGCGAGATTCACTCGCCGAGTGTTGAGGGTTATAGAGGCCTGGCCCAGTACACCCTGGTTCTTACTGGGCTGACAGTAGCCCCCGGGCCCATGACGGGCACGACGCGGTCCAGGGGGCGCAGGCGAAGCGTCATGGGCCCAAAGTGTCCGGCCGGCCCGAGACACGTGGCGAGCGGTTGGTGCGTCTCGGCTTCTCCGGAGGAGGTGGGCGTCGTGGTGGGACCCACGACGCCTCGGAAACCGCTCTGAGGTGATATAAAGGCTGCCGCGGCTGTGCCGGCAGCAGTTCCGCCGCATTTACGCCTTTCCTTCTTGCATACACCTCCGGTGCTCCACTACTCCGGCGATTTCCGTTCTTCTCCGAGCTTCCGCCGCCCTTCCTTCGCGAGCCATGGGCCCCAAGAAAGGCAAGGCGGCGATGGTGGAGGCCTCCGCTGAAGCGCAGCGGGAGGAGGAGCTTGCGCCGGCTCTCATCGGCACTCGCGTCTCCACAGCGGAGGCGCTGGATAGGCTGAAGGTCCTCGTCGCCGGGAGGAATAATGAGCATGGCGCCAGCGGCGTCAAGGCGGCGCGCTTCGGCAAGCTGGCGGCGGGGTGGTACCCCATTTTCGTCCACACGCTGTTCGCCGGCTTGGTGCCGCCGTTCTCTCCCTTCCTTGCGGAGGTGCTGGCTTTCTATCAGATCCAGCTCCTGCACCTCCACCCGAACTCCATCCTGATTCTCGCCATCTTCGCCTATCTCTGCGAGGCGTATCTGGGAGTGATGCCCTCCGTGGCCTTCTTCCGGAGCTTCTACGCGCTCCGCAACACGGCGCCGGCGAGCGGTCTGGGTGCGTGTCTTTCCGCATCGCAGACGGGATGGGCGCCGTCTACATCCCCATGTCGTGGGATGGCGACAAGGCCGTTACGAGGGTGACGAAGAAGGTGGAGGACTTCCGCCAGAAGTGGGTCCTCGTCGACGCCAAGGAGCGGAATGCCTTCTTCGATGAGCCTGAGGCGCCGCCGCTGAAGAACTCAAATTGGTCCAGCGAGAAGTTCCAGCACCAGAAGATTGCCCACTTGGTCTCGCGCATGAAGCTCGTCCGCGAGGCTGGCCTCACGGGGCAGATGGTCGCTGAGGACTTCGTGAGGCGGCGCATCGCTCCCCTCCAGGCGCACACGAAGCCGGTGTGGATGTACTCCGGCCCGGCAGATCCAATGCGCTTGCACCTCAGCGCCCACGCGCCAGACGACGTCGCCTCCATCTTAGGCACGCTCTTCATCGCCCCGGAGATCCCTGTTCCGGGCACTGAGCACCTGAGGCCCCTCCACCAGCTCACTCCAAAGAAGCGCCTCGCAGTTCTGGAGATGATGCCGACGTTCACGCCAGAGGGCTTGGAGGGAGAAGAGGCGAAGGGGGCTGCGGCGCCTGTGGTGGAGGAAGACTTGTTTGGCGAGTCCTCTGCTGCTTCAGACGCCGAAGCTGACGCCGCGCCGGAGGAGTCAACCCCTCGTAGGGGAGGCGAGCTCTTCAAAGCAGGCGGCCCCTGAGGAGGAGATCCTGGAGTATCGTCCGATGTGGACGAGGATTTTGTGGTGGCCCCGTCACGACGGGCCACAGAAGAAGAAGACGAAGACGGGACGATAGCGGCCCGGAGGCCGCGGCAAAGCGGTGCGAGCCCCGCACCAAGGCCATCCACGACGGGCCGCCAGAAGCCTGGAGAGCACTCCTCTCAAGAGGAAAGGGGCGGCCCCTGAGGAGCCCAGCGCTGGAGCCTCAACAGGCCTGCGGCGCTCGCCAACAAGGTGTGGGTGGACACCCGCGCCAAGTCATCTGGGTGAGTACTGCTTCTTCTTGACTCGTTCTTGCTTATCGAGAGTTCTTGCCTTTCTCGAGGATCTCACTGTCTTGATTATCAGGGGTCTGGTTCATGCGAAGCGCCGCCGACTCCGCAAGGCTGCGGACGTGCGGCGCGACGCTACGACCGTTGTTGAGGGGCCTACAGCGCCCCTTGGAGAGGAGACTGAGGAGCCCGTGGTGACAGTCACCACGGGCCCGGCTGTTGACGAGGCCATGAGGCCTGTGGGGGAGACGCCCCTTGAAGAAGCAACTGCCTCGCCACCTCCTGCCGAGAGTCAGTTTGAGGAGGCGGCGAAGCTCCGTCGCCGCCGCGCCCTGATGCTCCACTGGAGCCCCCAGAGACACCCGCCGTGGAGACGGCGGGGACCAGCACACAGGCGCCGGGAGGCGCCGACGTCGAGATGGAGGAGGGAACTCCTCCGCCGCCCCCTCCAAATTCCGAGCCTGAGGGGGAGGCCACTTCTTCTGAGGCCGCAGCAGGCGAGGCTGCGGTTGAGCCTCTGGTGGCTAGGCCTCCCTCGCCAGCCCCCGGCCCACGAGGAGGTCGTCGTGGAGAACAACGACGCACAAGACGGTGGGGGCCCGCTCCTGTGGCCCCGTGCTGACCCTGGTCCAAGCACTGTGCTTTTCACCAGAGGCTGGCGCTGGGGGGAGGACGTTGCGCCACGTGAGGGCTCTTGGGCCTTGGTCTTGAGCGACCGGAGCCGGAGCGGCGCGAGCCGCCAAGCTGCCCTCCGTTTGGTGAGGGGCACCCTAGACGGGCTAGAGACCCAACTTGCCCTTGAGGAGGCGGAGCTTGGCAGGAGGTACGACGCCCTTGCTGCTGACTGGGCCCGCTTCTTCGAAGTCAGGCGGCGGAGTGGCCCTGACGACCAAGCTCTTCAGGCGCAGCGCGACGAGGCGACGCGGCAGGCCCAGGAGATCCGCGAGAACGCGGAGCGCGAGGCGCAAGAGGCCTTGGCGCCGGTCCAGGCGGGCGCAAGGCGGCTGCAGAGGATCGGGAGGCGGCTGTGGCGGAGCGCCAGGCTGCAGCCTCCGACCGAGCGGCTATCGAGACCTCCCTCGCCGACCAGCGCAAGGAGCTGGCCAGCCGCGAGGAGAAGATAATTCTGAAGCTGAGGTGGTGAGGAAGTCTCTGGAGCAGCATCGTCTGTCGCTGGAGGCTCGCGAGCAGGCCATGACGACACGCGAAGCTGAGGTGCTCAAGCGTGAGAGAAACTGGAGCAGGCGGAAACTGACATGAACAGAGCGTGAGGCCTTGGAGTCCCGCGAGAGCAGCTTGGCTGAGGCCATGGGCAAGCACGACAAGGAGGTGGAGCGGCACCGGGAGCTTGTGGAGAAGGCCAACCAAAAGCTTGCCGAGAAGAAAAAGGAGGCAGAGGCGGAGGCCCTCACCAAGCAAAAAGAGTACCGCACTGCTGTCACACAGGCCGTCTCCCGGGAGTATGCTGGGAAGTTCAAGAAGCAGGAGGACGGCTTCCAGAAAAAGCGCAGAGAGCTCGGCAAGCGCATTCGCCAGCTGGAGGAGTGGAACGCCAACTTGAAATCCTCGCTGAAGCGCGCCAAGGACGCTAATCTCCGCACGGAGCAGGCCCTCGAGCGCTCGGAGCAGGACCTCACAGCCCTGATGGCAGACATGCAGGAGCTGAATGCGCAGGTGGCCCCTGTTGTGGAGAGGGTCGAGGAGGCTGAGCAGAGCGCGGTGGCGGCACGGGTCTTGACGCAGCAGCGGGAGCGTATGTTCCGATCTTTGGTGACGCGCGGGAACGCTCTTGCTGCGAAGCTGGGGGTGGATGCTCCTGCCGTCCCCGTCCACGGGAACGCCGACGTGCCACGTATCTGACCTACTTCGACCAGCTCTTCTCCGTCCTTGAGGGCCCTGTGGCGGAACTCGACGATGTTGTCGACGAGGAGTGCCGCAAGCTCCTGCTGGTGGCGGTCGAGCGCGTCTTCGTCAACCTCAAGCGCCTATATCCATGCTTCGACTTCGAGTCCGTGACCGAGCCCATGGGGATGCTCAGACCGAGACGCGCCTCTTCAACTCGCTGCGGGAGGAGATCAACGACTATGTCAACCGCTTCAAGAGGGTCGCTGAAGAGCCGGCCTCTGGCGAGGAGGAAGACGTCGAGGAGGAAGGCGCGGAGGAAGTGACGCTGAGGAGGATGAGGCCGCCAAGACTTCTGCTTAAGCTGCTCCTGCCACAAGTCGCGCCTGAGGCGCAAGTTATCTTTGTTTAAAGACTTTGTTTCATTTGTGATGGTCTGTAAAACACTTTATTGTGCTGCAATGTGCGTGTGCCCCTCGACGGGCATTTTATCCCTATTCCATGCCTTTTTCGCTTTACGTCGTCAGGACCCGTCTCTTAGCGCTATGACTCCGCCACTACGGTATGCCAGAGCAATGACTCAGCAAGGCCGGGGGGTGTTTAAGGCTTAGAGAGGTAAGAGCTCTCGAGTCGCGATGCTCGAGGGCTCCCCTTTGACGCTCAAGCAGTCCATGAAATGCGGGAGAAAATACCCGCCCGAGGGACGGAAGTTGCTCGTGAGAGGAAAAACACAACGCCTGAGGTGTAAGCGCAGGACTTAGCTTAGCGAGGTTCTGCCTCGTGGAGGGCGTTGATTTCCCTGAAGATGTGCTTCCCTCTTTGGGTCTGGAGCGTGACTCCACGAGCCTTGGGGGGACTCTTGTTCCCTGTGTAGGTTAGAGGTGGAACCAAAGCAAACATGGTAGAGAAACTCATGCGCGCTTATAGGTTTCCTCATGGGTGCCTCGCGAGGAGAGTAAGTACCAAAGGTCCTTAGGTGAGGTGGCAGGTTTGGGAGCAAGCCCCTGGGCCAGAGCTCTTTGGTGAGGTAACAGGCGTGAGAGCGTGCTCACGTGTTAGAGCTCGGATCCTTTTGGTTTTGCGGTGCTGCTGGGATGCTCCCGAGGCACAGTCACCGTACTCAGCCCCCGCTCGCGAGGTGCGCAAGGGGAAAGATATGAGCGCGAATGAAAACACAGAGTAACGAGAACTAAAACTCACCCCCAAAATATTACATAGCGGCGCCGCAGCGCAATGTTTCACTAGGAAACGAATTGGTTCGTTACACTTGGGCTTGCCAAGATAAAGTTTCCATGTCGAGGCATGGGGACCACATTCAGTGGCTGAGACTCTTCACGGCCTGCGGCGGCACGTTACAGGAAGAGCTCAGAGGGACTGGCCCTCAGAGAGAGAAGCTTTTGTGAAGCTTGGAGGTGAAGCTGTGCGCTTTCCTCTAGAGACAAAAAATGCCTGGTGTGATAGAGATCACGGGTAGAACTTGCGTAGATGCGCGATGTTCCAAGGGTTCTTGACCGGGATGCCGTCCTCCGTCTCGAGGCGCACCGCACCAGGTCTGGCGACATGCGCGACCCTGTAGGGGCCTTCCCACATGGGCGAGAGCTTGTGGAGACCTTCCCTGGAGAGGATCCTCCTGAGGACAAGGTCGCCTGTCTCGAGAGTGCGCGGACGTATGTGGCGGCTGTGGTAGCGTCGCAGGTCTTGCTGGTATTTTGCCGCTCTGAGGGCGGCTCGGCGGCGCAACCCGTCGAGGAACAGCAGGTCGTCGTTGTGGAGGTCTTCTTGATTGTCCTCATTGAAGGCAAGGACCCTTGCGGACCCGTGCTTGATCTCTGTGGGGAGGACTGCTTCGGCTCCATACACCAGGGCGAATGGCGTCTCACCAGTGGGCTTTGTAGGGTTCGTGCGGATGGACCAGAGCACGGAGGGGAGCTCATCGATCCAGCCCTTGCCGTAGCCCTTGAGGCGGTTGAAACTTCTCGTCTTGAGGCCCTTGAGGACCTCAGCATTTGCTCGCTCGGCTTGACCATTGCTCTGTGGGTGAGCTACCGAGGCGAAACAGAGCTTGGTGCCGAGGCTCTCGCAGTAAGCCCTGAAGATGCCGCTGGTGAACTGTGAGCCATTGTCGGTGATGATGCGGTTTGGCACACCAAAGCGGCAGACCAGGCCTCTGATGAACTTCACGGCTGCCCTGGCTGGGATGGTGCGCACCGCTTCAACCTCTGCCCATTTGGTGAACTTGTCAACAGCCACGAAGAGGAAGCGGTAGCCCCCTTGCGATCTCGGGAAGGGTCCCAAGATGTCCAGCCCCCAGACCGCGAACGGCCAGGAGAGCGGGATGGTCTGGAGTCCCAGTGCAGGCTGATGGACTTGCTTGGCGTGGAACTGGCATGCATCGCAAGACTGAACGATGGTGACGGCATCTTGAAGCACTTGAGGCCAGTAGAAACCGCTCCTGAAGACCTTGCCGGCGAGGGTGCGCGCGCAGGAATGGTGGCCGCACTCTCCACTGTGTATGTCCCTGAGGAGCATGCGTCCTTCCTCAGGAGGCACACACTTGAGGGCAATGCCATTTGGGCGCTTGCGGTATAGGTCTCCCTCAGGATGTAATAGGATTTCGCTTGTCGAGCGACTCGTTCTGCCTCTGCGTCTTCCTCGGGAAGGACTCCTTTTAGCAAGTAGTCCTTGAGCTCGTCAACCCAGCCTGTTTCTTGGTGCACCATGGTTAGCATCAGACGCTCCCCTGAGGATGGGCCACAGTTGGGTGCGCCACCTGTGGGAGGTGGTGGGAGTACTTCGTCTGTGCTTGTAGCTGGTGCTTGCAGCGGCTGCTTTATGGATGCCTTGGAGAGCCTCTCTTCAAAGACACCTGCGGGCTGGGCCTCCCTTCGCGATGCGCGCTTGGCGATGTCATCTGCTTCCTGGTTCTCCTTGCGCGGGATGTGCATGAGCTCCATGCCCCTGAAGTGCTTCTCGAGCTTGCGGACCTCTTCAAGGTAGGCAGCCATATGGCTGTCTTTAGGGGTGTAGCTCTTGTTGGAGAAGTTGACCAGGAGCTGGGAGTCGCCTTTGATGAGTAGGTGCTTGACACCGAGGGCAATGGCAGCTCTGAGCCCGGCGAGGAGGCCTTCATATTCAGCGATGTTGTTGGAGATCTTGTCCATCGTGAACACAACTGGACGGCATAGTGGAGCTTGTCGCCTTTAGGCGAGGTCAGGACAACGCCAGCGCCTCCGTTGCGGCAGGAGAAAGCTCCATCGAAGTGCATGGTCCAGTGGCTTGGCGTGTATCTCCAGGCGGTATAGTTTCTGCTTCAGGAGGCTCTTCAGGAGTTGGGTCTGTCCATTCGGCGACAAAGTCTGCCAGTGCTCTTCCTTTGATGACCCTTGTGGTGTCAAAACGCAAGTTGAAAGGCTGCAGCTCGATGTTCCACCCTGCTACGCGATCAGTGGCGTTGGGGTTGCGCAGGATTTGCTCCAGAGGGAATGATGTGACCACCGTGACAGGGTGGCCCTGGAAGTAGTGGCGCAGCTTTCTGGAGGCGATGAGCAGGGCGAGAAGGAGCTTCTGCTGCGTAGGGTACCGCTCGCGAGCATCTCTTAGCACAGTACTGACATAGTAGACTGGATGCTCGACAAGGGTTGTGGAGGGTGACGCAGCGTTGGCTCCCTCGAGGACTCCTCAGGCCCTTTGGCGAGGTTTCCTTGTGGAGGAGTCTCAGCAGGGGTGCCTGAAGTAGGCTCGACAGCTGGCTGTGGGTCTGGCTCTGGGCCTGGAGGGACTTTTTCCTTGTCGGGAGGCTCTGGACTTGGAGTGGCTGCACTTTTCTTGGGGAGGACTGGCTCTTCTCTTTCGACCACCAGGACGGCGCTTGCGGTTTGTGGAGTGGCTGCAAGGTACAGCTTTAGATGCTCGCCCGTCCTGGGGGCTACCATAACTGGTGCGCTAGCCAAGTACTTCTTCAAGTCCTCAAATGCCTTGTCTGCCTCTGGAGTCCACTTGAAGGTGCCGGACTTCTTCATGATCTTGAAAAATGGCAGGGCCCTCTCGCCAAACTTGGAGATGAAGCGGCCCAAGCTGGCCATGCACCCAGCTAGGCGCTGCATGTCCTTGAGGCGGCGGGTGGCTGCATTTCTTCTATGGCCTTGATCTTGTCAGGGTTTGCTTCTATGCCGCGATGGGACACGAGGAACCCGAGGAGTTTGCCTGAAGGTACCCCGAAGACGCACTTGGCGGGGTTTAGCTTGATGTTCACCTTGCGCAGGCTGGCGAAGGTCTCCTCGAGGTCCTTCAAGAGAGTGTCTCCCTCGCGAGACTTGACTACGATGTCGTCAACATATGCCTCTGCATTTCTTCCCATCTGAGCCCCCAGGGCGATCCTCATGAGCCTCTGGAAGGTGGCGCCGGCGTTCTTCAACCCGAAGGGCATGCAAGTGTAGCAATACACGCCACAGGGGGTGAGGAACGCTGTTTTCTCCTCGTCCTCTTTAGCCATTTTGATCTGGTGGTAGCCTGAGAAGGCGTCCAGAAAACAGAGGAGATCACAGCCGGCTGTGGAGTCCACGATCTGATCAATCCTTGGCATGGGGTATGGGTCCTTGGGGCAGGCTTTATTTACATCAGTGTAATCGATGCAGAGCCGGCCTCCCCCATTGGGTTTTGGGACAACCACGCCATTAGAGACCCAGGTGGGGTGGGCAACTTCTCGAATAATGTCTGCTGCTTTTAGCTTTTCTACTTCTTTGATGATGAAGGCTTGCTTCTCAGGGGCTTGTTTCCGTGCCTTCTGCTTGACGGGGCGTGCGTTTGGACACACAGCTAAGTGGTGCTCGATCACCTCCCTTGGTACGCCGGACATTTCTGACGGAGTCCATGCGAACATGTCAGAATTTGCCCGAAGGAAGGCGACGAGCGCGCTTTCCTATTTGGGAGGTAAGCCAGCGCCTATGGTGACGCTAGCCCCCGAGCCCTCAGCCCCCGAATCGCTGGTGCTCAGCGACACCTTCTTTGTAGCAGCCTGCTCCTGAGAGAACAGCTGCTTCTTCTTCTTGGGCCTCGCGAGGGGCTCCAGGTCTTCGTCAGCAGGGAACGCCATGGCAGCAGCTTTGTAGGCGAGCTCGACAGCGCGTGTAGCGTCCTGTACGTGACCATGGATGGTGATGGTGCCGCCGCTGCCAGGGATCTTGACCATGTTGTAGGCGTGATGCGTGACGGCCATGAACTTCGCGAGGGCGGGGTAGCCGAGGATGGCGTTGTAGGGCAGGCCAATGTGCGCAACGTCGAAGTCGATGAGCTCGGTGCGATAGTTTTGCTGCGTGCCAAAGGTGACTGCAAGCCTCACTTGCCCCAGAGGCGAGATTGAGCCGCTGGTGACCCCTGTGAAGGGCCTGGAGGGCATAAGCCACTCGTAGGGCACTTGAAGCGTCTCAAAGGTCTCGACAGAGATGACGTTCAGGCCTGCACCCCCATCAATGAGCGTTTTGCCGACGGCGATATTGTTGATGGTGGGGGTGCACACCAGCGGGAGGGTGCCTACAGTCTTGGTGGACTTGGGGTGGTCCTTGGCGTCGAAGGCGATGGTGTACTGAGACCACTTGAGGGGACGCGATGTCTCCACCCCGGGCAGCGCTGCGTTGAGCTCGCGGGCGAACTGCTTGAACTGATTGTTGGACTTGGGCGCCTGAGCCCCGCCGAGGATGCACGCCATGGCGCCTCTAGGGGCCTGGTAGCCCCCAGGCTCCTCGTCAGGGAGTTGTTGTTCTTCTCAGCGGCGTTGGCCTGAGTCCCTTGAGGCTTCTGGTAGCCACCTTTGCGTCCGCCCTTGCGGTAGTTACGGCCTCTGCCGCGACCACCGCTGCCTTCTTCCTGCTCGCGCTTCTTGCTCAGTTGCTTGAGGTCGTAACAGTTCTCTGTCGCGTGGCCGCGCCTGTTGTGGTAGATGCAGAAGGGACGGTTGTCGATCTTCTTCTCGCCATCCTCTGCAGAGTCCTCTCGAGCGTGCTTAGCGCCGGGCTCAGCAGCCAGCACAGCAGTAGGCTTGCGCTTGGTCTCGTCACGCTTCTTGTGGGCCTTGGATCCCTCTGGGGGGTCATCTGCAGAGGCCACCTTGGTGAAGAGGAGACCCTCTTCAGCCTTGGCACACTTGTCTGCGATGTCGAAGAGCTTCACGACAGAGGAGAGGGTATCGTGAATGCCGAGCTTCTCAAGCATCCTGCGGTTGGTGACGCCCTCTCTGAAGGCAGCAATGACGTGCGAGTCAGGGATGTTGGGGATTTTGTTGCGGACTTGGCTGAAGCGCTGGATGTACTTGCGGAGAGTCTCGCCAGACTTCTGGCGTACGGCGCGCAGGTCGTTGTAGGTGAGGGCGCGCTCGTACGTGCCCTTGAAGTTCGCAACGAACTGCTTGCAGAGGTCCTCCCAGGAGTCGATGGAGTCCTCAGGGAGGTTCAGGAGCCACGACAGGGCAGAGTCCCTGAGGGCGTGCGAGAACCAGTTCGCCATGACCTTGTCGTCTCCTCCCGCAGCTGGATGGAGGTGGTGTAGAGCTGCAGGAACTCGATGGGGTTGTTCGTGCCATCGTAGCCCTTGGGGAGGTCTGGCCTGAACTTCTGCGGCCAGACGACGCGGCGCAGGTTGCGGGTGAAGGCCGTGCAGCCTGTGGCGTACGTGGCCACACCGCCCTGGAGAGCTCTGCGGTTTTGGCGCCCGGCCTGGCCAATTTCCTCGACGATGCGCTTCTGGAGGTCCCGCTGGCGCTCCATCTCCACCCGCGCGTCCGGCGGCGTCCGCTGCACGATTTGACAATCATGCGGCGAGGACGCGTGAGAGGCGGCTTTGTTTGCCGCAGCCGGAGGTGGTCCTGGCGGAGGCGGAGGCGGAGGCGCTCCATGCGCGGCGGTGCCTGCGCGCCCGGAGTTGTGGTGCACCAGGGAGCGCGAAGGTGCTGGAACCGCGCGCGGCGCAGCCGCGATGTCGACGAGGTGCTGGAGACGGCCAAGCCAGTTGTCGTGCGCCTCGGCGGTGGGGCGGTAGCGGAAGAGCTCTGCTGCCATGAGCAGCGCAGTGTTTGGGCTGGGCGCCGGGCGTCCAAGCGTGGACGCGCTTTGGCGCCGAGATGGATGCGAGGACTCAGCGTCCTCGCTGTGCTCGTGGTCGACGTCTTCGTCGTAGCGGTCGTCCTCATCCTCGGGGTGCTCCACGCGTGGCTCCGCAGTAGTGCGCCCCGAAGCGCGGTTGGTGCGCGGACGGCCGCGTGGCCTGGGGCGTGGACGACGGGCTCGGTCTCAGCTCGGCCTGACGCGCGCCGGTTGGCGCGAGCAGCGCGAGTGTCCGCCATGGCGTTGAGGTCGATGGAGGTTGAATGCGCGCCTCAGCCCCCTACCTGGCGCGCCAATTGTCGGAGAATGACTCCCACGAAACAGGGGCAGTCACACTCGCGAAGAGAGTTCGTGTAAGGGGCTGAACACGACGTCAATCAACCCTCATCCGGCGCGGCGACGCTGCTCGTCGTGCCTGAGGAGGGACATCACGGCAGAGAGAGACACGGCGCGTACCCAGGTTCACGGCCCTCTTGTGGAGGTAAAACCGCTACGTCCTGCCTGTCTGTATTGCTGCTTGTAGAGGTTACAGTACAGCGTGCTTGCCGAGGGCACAGTTGTGGCAATGGCGCGTACAAGGGGAGGGAAACTACTGTCTTCTTCTCCCTTGCGCGCAAGTAGCTAGACTAGGAGTAAAATGTGTTCGATCCCCTCTTAGGGTGGTGCACCAGCTCCTTTTATAGGCGCCCCGGGCCTCCTCCCTGTCCTTGTGCAGCGGAGGGGCTACCACATGGCGACAACGGTCGGGAGCACGGTGCACCGCTGCTTGGGCGTCCATGAGCGCGGTCCATGGGCACAAAAGCTGAGGCCGCAGCAGAGAGGCCGCCGTCCATCCAGGACGGCCAGCTGCTGCCGCAGAGGAGCGGGGGAAGTCCCCACGGTGACGTCGCGTTTGGCGCGTAGCGCCGGCCTGCTCCCTTATCACCAAAGAGGAAAGCTTGGTGGTCTGCGCCGTTGCCCCTGCTTTGTTGACTCCTTTATCACCAAAGTGGGACTGTAGCTCCGTCGTCCCTGCGCAGAGGCGCGGTCACTCTGCGGCCGCTGCGGAAGCCATGTGCGCTCCGCAGAGCTTGCTTTACAGTGAAGGAACCCTCGCGTGGGCGGGAACGCCCTGTGGAGGATTCTGCGTTGACTTCCCTTCAGGGAAAGCTTCCTTGGAGAGAGGCAGCGGAGTAGGGCTCCACAGGCCCTAGCTGCCTCCTCAGGCCTCCGCGAGGCGATTCTGCCCGCGGGCTCCCAGGCTTGCAGACCTGGTCCTTAGCGAGATTCACTCGCCGAGTGTTGAGGGTTATAGAGGCCTGGCCCAGTACACCCTGGTTCTTACTGGGCTGACACAACGTGTGGCGACTCGCGTGGATGCTTCTCTCCGCCGTTGCTCTGCTATTGTAAGGGTGGAGTGCAACCGTCCTGCGTGTTCGGACATATTCGCCTGCTGTATCACTGCTGTGCTCAGCATCTCAATGGCACGCCGTGCCTCTCTGTCCATTGGCGTGTTTCCTGCTGGCGCTAATCTGGCCAAGATGTTTGTGGCTACAAAGAGATTCTCCACTGGGCTAACATAATGCCCTTGCGGCGTGTGGAACCTTTGAGGCTGCTGTGGCGACTGCTGAACAAAGGTTGGCTGCGTCAGTGGCGGGGGCATCATGGCCCTGTTGTTAGCCGGTACTATGGCCCTTGATCCAGGTATCTCTGCTACTCTTGGTGCTGCGAAATATGGAACCGCTGGCACGATTGATGGTACCGCGATTGCTTGAACCGCGGGCGCGGCTAACGGGGCCACGGACCGCATAACCATGGCAGATGGTGCCATGCGTGCGGGTATCGCGACTGGAGGTTGTGCGACCCCTGACCATGCGACCGGGTGCGTCGTGTTGGTGGCGACTGATGGGACCGCAATTGCTGGTTCAATGGTGGGTGATTGGAACAGCTCCATAGGGTTCACTGTTCCTGGCTGCAGGCGACTCGCGTGACGTCTATGCGGCAAGGTGTCCTGTATTCCTTGCAGAGAATTGGTTTCCTCGATGAGTCGCAGTTGTTCCTGTTGGAGGCGCTGTTCCTCACGCGCCAGCCTGGCTCTCTCATCTGCGATTCTCTGGACCTCATCATATAGCCCGGTCCTGGTAGCCTCCAATTCTGTCACCCTAGCAGCCGCGTTAACCGCAGATATTGGTGTAAACAACACGCTTCCCTGTGGCAGCGTGACCGCTGCGCTGGGGGTTACCCTTGCCCCTGATTCCGCAGGCGCGACTCCAGGTGGAGTTTCTCTGTTTGCGACTCCTGAGGCCGCGACTCCTGGCGTCATCGCAGCGGATGCCGCGACTCCTGATGCATCTAGCGCGGCTTGTTCTGCTGCTTCCGGCGGTGTGGGGGCTAAGCTGCCTGGTGGCATACCCAGCCCTTCGTCTGCTTCTGTGGTCCTGTAGACCCCTTCCACGTGCCGATTTTCTACAGAGGGCGAGCCACTGTCCACAGGGCCTCCGCATAGCCTTTCCTCAAGGACATACTCAATGGATTGGCCTTCTTCATCTTCCAGAGGCAGCGACTCGTGGTTGATAGATCCTTCTTCTTGGTCAACTGTTACCGCGACTCCTTCTTCTGAGTCGCCATGCTGCGATGGATCCACTGACTCGCCGCCAATGAAGCCGACGAAGACGTTGATGGATCCAAAGGGGATGACGTGGCCGGTCTCCAAGTAATCTGCTTCCGGCCCCCAGCTTGAATCGTCGATGAGGGTGTGCCATTGACCGTGATGATACGGCCAACAACAAGATCTTCAGCTCCCTTCATGGATCCTGCGCGGAACGTGACGCTTTTGACCGCAGGCCCCACGGTGGGCGCCAACTGTCGTGGGTTTGTCACGTCAGGTGTCATAGATGACTTCGTAGGTGTGGGATTATGCGAGTCAAGCATCTCCGAGCTTGGGATCGCAGGAACAAAGATCAACACAGATTTACCCAGGTTCGGCCCCCTCAATGTGAGGTAAAAGACCTACTTCCTGCCTACCCTAGATTGGTATTGATATGATAATCGAGGTGTTACAATGGAGGCGATCCGATCTGGTACTCGCCGTATGAGCTAGGGTTTGGGGCTTGATAGCTTGACCCGCTCTAAGTCCTGCGAGTCCTCTTTATATACACAGAGGCTCGCTAGGTTACAAAAGGAAACTTCCCCATAAGGAATACATCCACAGAGGCCTACTCGGAGACTACTTGGTCTTCACATCCTCCGGGATTTGTCTTCTAGATCTTTCTCCTTATGGCGGTTCAATATTGGGCTTGTTCCCAAGTGGGCCTTCATCCGTGCGAGTAAGTTAAGTCGCACTGGGCCGCGGGTTAATCCAGAAAGTATTCCCCCGACATCGGGCGCCCCCGATCAGGGCGCGATCACAGGGATCGTGGAGCCGTTGGACTCCTACGTGTGGAGATCATATCTAAAATTAATTGCATAAAAGCAATAAAGTGAGAATTAAAAGCATGATAAAGTGATATTGATGATGATTATGATTCTGTTATTAAATGACCAACGTTGTTAATAGCATTATCATGATTTAAAGTGAGAATTAAAAGCATAATAAAGTGATATTAATGATGATTATGATTCTGTTATTAAATGACCAACGCTGTTAATGGCATGATCATGATTTGTTTATTATGTGTTTAAAGGTGCATTTATTTCTTTTATTGCCCAACGGTGATATAGTTTTAATTGCACAAACGGTTGTATGTTTTGATTTATACCAACGTTGGATTAATGCATACAATTGTTTTTTGTTATCTCATATCCTTGTGGTTTCAGGAAGTTTTCACCTGATGAGTTGCCTCAAGGACATTCCGACGCTCAGGGGTGACAACTACGCTGAGTGGTGGAAGAAAGTTGAACTGGCTTTTATCTGCGCTGAGGTTGACTGGGTTGTGAATGCTCCACAGCCAGTCAGGCCAGCAGAGCCAATAAGAGAGACAACTAATGATGAATCTGCTTGGCAGAAAAAGTTGAGGGACCATGCTCCAGTGGAGATGGGATACACCCTAGAGAACCAAAAGTGGGTGAACACCAACAAAAAGTGCATGGCATTTATAAAGAACACAGTTGAGAACGCTATTGTGGGCTCAATTAAAGAGTGTATCTCCGTGGGAGAGTATCTCCAAAAGATAAAGAGCCAGTTTACTGGTTCTTCAAAGACATATGCTACCCAGCTGCTAAAACAGCTGGTGACAGAAAAGTATCATGGAGGTGCACATGGCATAAGGGAGCACATTCTCAGAATGAGCAACATGGCTGCCAAGCTTAAGTCCATGGAGGCTGATCTGGAGCTCAAGCCTGCACTCATAGTTCACTTGGTGATGGCTTCACTGCCACCACAGTTTGACAATTTTGTTGTCAATTACAATGTGTCACCTGAAAAATGGGACATTGAAAAGACCATTGCCATGTTGTCGTAAGAAGAGGAAAGGCTGAAGTCCCAGAATGGGGGCTCCTTGAACTACGTGAAGGACAACAAGAACAGGAACTACAATGGTTCCCCTTCAAAGCCATATGGCAAAGGTCCCCACCAGTATAAGCCACATGGCAAAGGTCCCCTGCAGTATCAGCAACAGCTTCCAGTGGACAAAGACACATGCCTCCACTGCAAGAAGAAAGGGCATTTCAAGCATGATTGCCCAGATTGGCTCAAGATGATAATGGCAAAGAGAGGTATAGACACAGTTTCTTTTGTAAATGAATCCCTGTATACACAGTTTTCAAAATCTACTTGGTGGATTGACTCATGTGCAATTGTTCATGTTGCAAATTCTTTACAGGATTCCATTCGACAAGGACTTTGCAAAGAAGCGAAAGGCACATTGAAGTTGCAAATGGAGTTCAAGCAGAAGTTGAAGCTGTTGGCGACATCTCCTTGGAGCTAGCTGATGGTTTCAATATTATGCTTAGAGATGTTTTATTTGTTCCTTCGATTCACAGAAACTTAATAAGTGTATCGTGTTTAGAAAAAGACAGTTATGAATGTTATTTCGGTCATGGCAAGTGTGCCATATGGTTTAAAGATGCTTGTGTGGGTATTGCTTTACTTCATGATAAGCTTTATTTGTTATCCTTGCGTGAAAAAGTGCATTCTGTGAGTAATGTGAATGAACAAATTTCCTTGTCGAACAAAGAACAAAAGAAAAGAAAGCGAACTCATGACTCTTCGAAGTTATGGCACTGTCGATTAGGCCATATTTCGAGGGGAAGAATAGAAAGCCTCGTTAAAAATGATATTCTTCCTCCGTTAGAATTCTCAGATATCGAACAATGCATAGACTGCATAAAAGGAAAATACGTAAAACAAATTAAAAATGGTGCAAACCGAAGCACAGCGACACTAGAAATTATTCACACTGATATATGTGGACCATTTCCGGTGAAAAGTGTGGATGGTTATGACTCGTTCATAACGTTCACAGATGATTACTCCCAATATGGTTATATTTATCCAATTAAAGAAAGATCTGAAGCATTGGATAAATTTAAAATATTCAAAGCTGAAGTTGAAAATCAACATGATAAAAGAATTAAAATAGTCAGGTCCGACCGTGGGGGGGAGTACTACGGTCGGCACACTCCATATGGTCAAGTACCTGGACCTTTTGCAAGGTTTTTACAGGAAAATGGAATAGTCGCCCAGTATTCTATGACGGGCGAACCGCAGCAAAATGGAGTAGCTGAAAGGCGTAACCGTACTCTTATGGATATGGTGCGCAGTATGATGAGTTATTCCACACTGCCATTGGGATTATGGATGGAGGCATTAAAAACTGCCATTCACATTCTCAACAGAGTACCAAGTAAGTCGGTGCCCAAAACACCGTACGAGTTGTGGACAGGGAGAGTTCCTTCTCTAAGGCACTTGAAAGTCTGGGGGAGCCCAGCTGAGGCAAAAGTGTTTAATCCACACATTGCAAAGTTAGACCCCAAAACAGTAACTTGCCATTTCATTGGCTATCCTGATAGATCAAAAGGTTATCGTTTCTACTGTGCAGACAGATACACAAAGTTTGTAGAAATGAGACACGCGGTCTTCTTGGAGGACGAAATGATGAGGGGGAGCATGGTAGGCCGGAAAATTGATCTTGAGGAGAAGAGGGTGTGTGCACCTTTTCCGATGATCCATGAGCCATTTTTCGCCCTACCTGTTGTACCTGCACCGATAATCCCAGAGGTTGTGGTGCAAGCACCTGTTGTAACTCCACCCGTGACCACTACGAGGCAAGATTCGGAACCTGTCCGTCAGGAGCCGACTCAACCCATTGTTGAGCATGAAAGGGAGAGACGACTGCCACGTTTAGAAGAAGAGTCGCACGTTGAGACACATGATGTGCCAGAGAATGAGACTCTCAGAAGGTCTAAAAGAGCTAGGAAATCAACTATTTCTAGTGATTATAGAGTTTATAATACAGAAACAGTTCATATGGAAGAAGATCCCACTTCATATGAAGAAGCCATGAGAAGCGTTCACTCTTCGAAGTGGCTGGAAGCCATGGAAGACGAGATGAAATCAATGAGTTCTAACAATGTTTGGGACTTAGAGGAAATTCCTAAAGGAGCCTAAACAGTAGGCTGCAAATGGGTCTACAAAACTAAGTATGACTCCAATGGAAATGTTGAAAAGTATAAAGCGCGACTTGTGGCAAAAGGCTTTACGCAAAGAGAAGGGGTAGATTACAATGAGACATTTTCTCCGTCTCATGTAAGGATTCCTTCAGAATCATCATGGCACTAGTGGCGCATTTTGATTTAGAGTTGCATCAAATGGATGTAAAGACGGCATTTCTAAATGGAGATTTAGAAGAAAATGTTTACATGAAACAACCCACGGGTTTTTTCATGGAGGGGAAGGAACATATGGGATGCCGCTTAAAGAAATCCATTTATGGGTTAAAGCAAGCCTCTAGACAGTGGTATTTAAAGTTCAATAATACAATTAAAAGTTTTGGTTTTAAAGAGAATGTTGAGGACAACTGCATTTATGCAAAGTTTAAAAGTGGGAAATATATTTTCCTAATTCTGTATGGATGATATTCTGCTTGCGAGCAATGATGTCAGTCTGCTACTAGAAACAAAGAAGTTTTTGTCCTCAAATTTTGATATGAAAGATCTTGGTGAAGCTTCATATGTTTTGGGCATAGAAATTCACCGGGATAGAAAGAATGGAGTGTTAGGACTATCACAAAAGGCATATTTAGAAAAGGTTCTAAATAAATATAATATGCATAAAAGTAGCGCCTCACCTGCTCCTATAGTCAAGGGCGATAGTTTTGGAAAATTTCAATGTCCCAAGAACCAATATGAGATCGATCGAATGAAAGCAGTACCATATGCTTCGGCTGTTGGAAGCTTACAGTATGCACAAGTGTGCACTCGCCCTGACTTAGCTTTTATCACCGGGGTACTCGGTAGATATCAAGAAAATCCAGGCCATGAACACTGGAATATGGTAAAGAAAGCATTGCGTTATGTGCAAGGCGCAAAAGACCTCATGCTAACATATAGAAGATCTGATTCCCTAGAGATAAAAGGGTATTCAGACGCAGATTTTGCGGGAGACAAAGATGATAGAAAGTCCACGTCAGGATACGTGTTCACTCTCGCAGGAGGGGCTATTTCGTGGAAAAGCTCCAAACAGTCATTAGTTGCTGCATCCACGATGTATGCAGAATTTATAGCATGTTATGAGGCCACGGGGCAGGCGATATGGTTAAAGAAATTTATACCTGACTTGAAAGTGGTAGATTGTATTGACAAACCACTAAAGATGTACTGTGACAACCAGCCCGCAGTATTCTATGCTCACAACAACAAGTCGAGTAATGCTACAAAGGCAATAGATATAAAGTATTATGTTGTGAAAGATAAGATCCAGGATCAAACTATAAGTCTCGAGCATATAAGGACAAAGGAAATGCTTGCGGATCCACTAACGAAAGGCTTACCACCCGATGTGTTCCAGAAACACATAGCCGGCATGGGATTAATGGAAAGCCTATGATTCCTGGATCACAGAGGCCCAAAAGTAAAAGTTTTTGTTTCAAAACTGAAAAGTATATAGTGGCTGTCTGATTCTATCGGCAATTGAGTTGTGACGATGAAACATGCTCTATGTACTAATCGGTGATAAAACGAGTGAAGTAAAGGTAAAAAAGTTAAAAGTAAAAGTTGAGATCAAGGGGGAGAATGTTAGATATGATCTCCACACGTAGGAGTCCAACGGCTCCACGATCCCTGTGATCGCGCCCTGATCGGGGGCGCCCGACCCTTAATGGTCGGTGGGCCCCTGTCGCCGCGCTAAATATATAAAGGGTGGGGGGGCCGGCCTGCACGACTCACGAGGTTGACCGTGTGCAGCCACCCCCACCGACATCCCTCTCCAATCTAGGGTTAGCGCGTAGCAACGGGAAGCACCACCGCCGCCACAGCGCCGCCACCACCATGGCCTCCGGGTCGAGTTCATCGACCCACAGCGAAGGTATCGCATCAGACTCCTTCTCTCTCTTTGTTTTCTCACTCATCTATTCGATCTCGAACTACATCTACCGAAATTGAAGATTAAAGGACCCTAACACCAAGATCCTTGGATCCATTATTTAATTTTTAAGAAATCTTTTCAACTATTTAGAAATATTTGAAAAATCGCACTTGTACATATATGTGTGATGGCATACACGTAAATTATTCACTAATAGATGCTTTCGTTGTGGGCTGCGCAAAAACAGATGTGGTTTTATAATACTCATTACCTTCCAAATTATATCTAGACACGTAGTTCACTCATTTCAATATAAATGTCGTCCACACTAAAATAGCCAAAACAATTTATAATTAGGAACAGAGGGAGTAGTGAGCAATACATCGAATATTTTTTTCGAAATGGGGATAACCCCGCCTCTGCATCGAGTGATGCACATAGCTCTTTATTACTTAGTTCAGAAGTATCAAAAGTAATTCAAACGTTTACATCTCAGCACTTTTATGCTGAAGACAACAAAGCCATTATTGAAGTCGACTAATATGCTGCCACGTAGCCCGGGAGAAGATATCCTGTGCAACCATCAGGATTCGGGTACAACAAGTAGCCATAAAATCTTGCTGGTTCGGGGGTAGAAGGCACACCCATAGCTGTAGCCATAAAATCTTGCAGGTTATCAATATGAAGGAACCACATAAAACTTTTATTTTGAGCGGTATTTTAAGTTTCCATAAATAAGAGCTTAGGTATCTCGCATGAGCATTCATTAAATCCTCATACATCTAATATATGCTATTTTATTTTGTGCGGCCCACAAATAACCATATTTCTTCATCAAAATTTGCATGTATTACATGGTTAGGGTGTATATGTACCTGTGGAAAAACTTTCATAATCTTTAAAACATTAAAATGTTCCTTTCAAAGTATTCTAAACCAAGGCCGAGGCACACGGGCTCAAGTAGCAACATTCGTTAATTTTCTTCATATGTTCGTTAGGTTGAGTCGCCAATGTATGGGATTCCCTATGTGAAGGATTCTTTTCGGCTTCTTTCTAGTACCATTGAATGTGGGTAATGCAAGTTTGTCTTGTATGCTTTAGTGCATTTTCCAGCCATGCTGAAAATGGTGAAATGTTCCCTTTCAGTACTATGTGCCGCCGCCTTCTGTTCACTAGCACTTCTGCAGTTGCTAAAACAATTCCAAGTTTGCATAAGGGAAGAACGTTCTGATTGAGCCCAATGACACCTATACCCACACTGAGTTTTTATTTAATATCTCTTAAACAATATAGCATATCTATTTGAGAATGGGGAAATTAGTTCGGTTTTTTGGTGCACTTAAAAAATTAAATTATTGTCTTTAATGCAAAAAAATCCCAAACTATTTTTCAATCTCAAGTTTTTCGCTGAACTGCAAAGTTTCAAATCCATAGATTGTATGGTTTAAGAGATTAAAAAAGAGAAGTTGTTTAAGAGGAAAAACACGGCTAGCACGGATCTTCATGCACCTGCGAACAACTCAGATAGAGGGGTGTATCCGAGTGACCCGTAAAACCTGCCTCAATTGTGGTAGTTTTTTGTAATTTACTCTTCTACCAGGTTGTTTTTTAAGCAACATGTTCATTTCTCTACCCGCGGTAATACATGAGTTGTAGAGATTTAAGAGAAACTTGTCCAACAATGGCTAAAGTGGTTTCTTTTTTACAAAGAGGGGCAGGAACAATGAAAATTGGCATGGGAGGAGGCAGAAAAGATACTTAAAAGCTTGGAATGCCCTAAATATTTGGCACTTGATAGGAATGTACGAAAATCATCAATCCATGTGCCACAATTTTAATTTTAACTTTTGTGTTGTTTGTTTACTTCTTCTCTCTTCACTCTTGGGTTGCCAGCTGGGATTCATCTCTACTTATCTAACCTTACCCAACTAGTTTGGGATAAAAGTCTTTGTTATTGTTGACGAGAAGGAAAAAAAGTTTAAACAAATACATTATTGCCCTCTCCCATGTTTCACCCACCGTTCACAATAGACACTGAAGCCCGTAATCCCCCTCTCTTCTTCTCAGCCACAATCACGGCCTATAAAATGAAAGATTAAAGTTCAAATATGGTTTTAATTCATGTACGGATCTATTCCCTCCGTCCAAAAATAAGTGTCTCAAGTTTGCCCAAATTTGAATGTATCTAGACATAAAACATGTTATGTCTAGATACATTCACTTTTGGGCAAACTTGTGACACTTATTTTTAGTACGGAGGGAGTACTATACATGGCATCTCGTCCCATAAGTTTTTCTCTATGGTTAACACATTCCAAGAGGCAATCAATGTCGACACGGTAACAACGTCCATGCATGTGTCATCATGTAATGATGCCAATCTGTGGCGGCAGTTCGTCAATTTCTCAGCTTTATTGGTCTGGGTCGATAAGGGCGTGTTTTGTTCGTGTAGCAGATTTCGTGTTCCTCGTGCTGGCCTAGCAACCAAACATGCACTAATCCAAGTACTACGTCACGTTCTACACAGAGTTTGATTGCCCACAAAGTTTCAACCTGCATTAGAGCTGAAACATATGTGTGTTGTTTCGTTTCATTTATGCTGGTTATTCTCCTCTCACCTCGACGTGATAAGTTAACTCACACCACCACACTTGATATAAATTTGTCTATGAACCTCGAAAGAAAAAACATGCAACATGAGAGTTGTATGGAACAATGAAAACTTCAAACGTACAACCGTGTGTGATGAATTTGCCAAAATTCTTCTAAAAAAACTTCAAGGTTGAACATGAATTGGGAATCTACGGATAACGAAATTCGGAAGGGATGCCGGAATGAAATCACATCGTGACGAGGGGTACACTCATCAAATCCCATGGTTAAGGACCTAGGGTTGAGATTATGGGGAGAGAACGTGGTAGTACTGGTAGTTTCGTCGGCTGACAAGCAGAGGCAAAAATTTACCCAGGTTCAGGCCCCTCGGGTGGAGGTAAAGACCCTACTTCCTGCTTGGCTGTTATTGATCGCGGGAGATTATGAGGTTACAAGGTGGCTCCAGCGAGATGACGATCTCGCTAGAGATTTGGAGGTTTGAGTATGGCTTGTCCCTAGATCGTCACCCCTCCCAGCCTTTAAATAGGCTGGGTCTCGGGAGTTCGTAACCGACCTAGTTTACACGTAAGGAATGTCTAAACCGACTATGCCTATGTCTAATCTTGGAGGGTACTCCATATTCTTGGGCTTCTTGTCTTGGGCTTCGAATAGGCTCTTCGCTATTGGGCCTTTAGTCGTGACGTGCACCAGGTACCCTCACGGTAGGGTACCCGAGATGTATACTCTTGTCAGTAGCCCCCGAGTACTTGTCTGACTCGAAAATCGGGCATGGACTCGTTCGTAAGTGCACGTCATATGCTTTGTATTCTGTATATCATAATTGGAATTCCTGTATGAATAGCACATGTTGGCTATGTCGAGTATTTCACCGACTGTGGCTTTTGCTTATGATGATCAAGGGATAATAGCTTAGCAGGCCCTGTACACTCGACGGATCGGGACTGGTTAACTACATATTCGGGTAAAACCTTACTAGCTTTCAATCAAACTCAAGTCGCCGGACTCGAATCTGGAACAAACTGGTCAGATTCGACTAGGCCGCTTGAGGTCTTACTGAGTCGATCTGCAGTATAACTTTGAATCTTACCCAACGCGTCCGTCGGGATTTTTCATCATGTCTACTGACATGGAAAGCATAAGGGTTGACGTTGCTGGAACGGTCCTTAGCCCAGCTCAAAAGTTCGGCGGGTCTTACCTTTGCACTATGCGTGCAGCATCCGAGGTATTTGCGATGGACGCAATTCGGGAATGTTTCGAATATGATTTTGTATATGAACGTAGTCGATACTTTTGTCGACTGATACTTTGTCATTATTCTATCGGGTGCGCGACAGCGCTCCCGATGGGAGTAGCCCCCGAGATTGTGCTTTATTGCTTGAAATGGAGGATAATCTCAGAATCATTTTACCCTGCATATGTTAATCGAAGAAATTTTTGCCGTATTTCTATCGGGTGCACGACAGTGCTCCCGATGGGAGTAGCCCCCGAGATTATACTGTATTGCTTGTAATGGAGGATAATCTCAAAATCATTTTATCTTTGGCAACTCCAGTCGAAGAAATTTTGATATGCTCCCGATGGGAGTGATATTCCTCAGTCGAAGAAACGGTCGAGTGACCATTCACCCGAAAACAATCAAGTGATTGATATGCATTGGACGAATCCGAAATCTTTTCTGAACAAATCTGTTGTAATGACATCAGGGATGACGTTTTATGGCAACTGCGCCACCTGACACGCGGTGGCGTGCGCTATGCTGCGATGGATGGGACGTGACACGTATGTGGGCCCATTGTGCAGCCGTTTGGACTCGATTTGACCGTTCAAGCACGATTTCTCCAGGGCTATGATGGCAGTTCCTAGATTCCCGTGCGTAGTGGGCGGAGTAGCCGGTGACGGTTGCTCTCCATGGCTGCCACGTGTACAGCTGGATTTGCTTCTTTGCCCACGATCTCGCATCCACGGTGCGGATTCTTTTGCGTTGAGGTTAAAAGGGTGCGGCGGAGTAAATAGTACTTTTTACTTGCCATTTGCTCTCCGCCGCCGCTGCTTCTTCTTCCCCTTACGCATCGCCATAGCCTCATAGTGAAGCTTTTGCAACCCACCACCGCGATGACGAAGCCTGCCACCCGGAAGGGCAGGAGTGCCGCGAACGCATCGGCGGACAGCGCCGCTGGAGCCGCTGCCAGCGGTTTAAAGAGGGCGCCTGGACCAAGTCCTCCTGCAGCAAGAGGATGCTCACCGGCCTGTGGAACGACGGACTGATCCCTGAGGACACCTCGCAAGTTCGCATCCCTGGCGCCGAGGTAATCCCGCGCCCAGGCCCCAATGAGCGGGTCTGTTTTGTGGATTTTGTGAACAGGGGATTCTCCTTCCCTGTTCACAACTTTCTTCGTGCACTGATGCACGTTTATGGGGTGCAATTGCACGATTTTACGCCCAATGGGCTTTTGCACATTGCGTGTTTTTTCGTTCTTTGCGAGTGCTTTCTGGGCGTTGCGCCCCACTTCGGGCTTTTTCGCCGTATCTTCAACGTCAAGCGCCAGCACAGCGCCAAAGGACCTGGTGGTTTTGGAGTACAGAATCGATCTGACGTCGAGTACTTCAAGATCAGCTTCCTCGAGTCTGTGCAAGGATGGCGCCAGAAGTGGTTCTACATCAAGGATGTGACCATAGGCACCCAAGACTTCGGGTTGCCTCCTTTTGACGCAGACGCTCTGGTGAAGAAGAGGCCATCCTGGATCGCCCAGCCGACCGGAGTCGAAGCCGAAGAGGCTGACATTCTGATGGAGAAGGTGCTAAAGCTCCAAACCACTGTTGGTCGGGAGGTTACGGGCATCCACTTGCAAGCCATTATGGCCAAGAGGCGAGTGCAGCCTCTCCGAGCCCGAGTGCATGCTTTGTGGGCATACAGTGGGGTTTCTGATCCAACCCGCTCACGCGCAGTGGAGCTTTCTGATGCGGAGAAGTTGGTGAGAAGCCTTACCAAGCTGACTGATGAAGAGCCTTGCGAGATGAACTCGCCTGTGGCTCCTTATGAAACCAGCAACCCTCTACCAGAGGTAACAGTCGATACTATATGTCAGTTTATATGTTATGCATGTGCGATATTGATTCCTTTGTTGTTTCTGTGTGCAGGGACACAAAATGTATGAGTCGATGCCCCCTCTGCCTGAGAACGGCCCAGTGCCGGACAACGAGCCACTCGAGGCGGGCTCTGATGATGAAATGGCCTCACTCGCCACCGCACATACGCCAGACGGCGAAGAAGGTGATGCTGAGGTGCAAACCAAGCAGAAGCGGGCACGCGAGGAGGAAGACACCGCTGATTCAGAGGAAAAGGAGGGGAACGAGACGGAGTCGACAATGGCGCCACTCGACATCCCTCCCATTCGTCGCTTCCTCCACGACCCCCAAGAAATCGCGCCCCGCATGGGTGTGCTTGCACCTGATCGAATGGTCGATCTTACTGAAGAGTAAGTATTACTTGCCCTTGCTTTTTTGACCGTTTATGAATGTTGCCAAGTTGTTAACTTAGCATGTGTGAAACAGTGTGTCCTCGGATGAGGATTTGCCACCACCACCTCAGATGGAGAAGAGCAGTGCGGCATCGACTGCTCGGAGTTTGCCACCAGAACAGCCGCCAACCCCTGCGACTCCGGCCGCACAGCCACACCACCTGAGCCTGAGCTGCGGCTGACAAGGATGAGGCAGCAGCAACAGGCGTTCCTGCGTCGACTTCCTCCTTCTTGGATCATGTAAGTTTGTGCTTTTGTATCATAGACCTGATAGATCTGTTCTGAACTTTCGCGTATTGCGTTGTAGCCATTTGTGAAGGAGCTACTGAATGCTGGCTCCAAGTATGTACACAAGGAGACGGAAGCCGCCACCCTGCAGCAGCAACTCGAAGCTGCGAAGAGTGTGTGTCTCTTTATGCTAGTACCACTTGTTGAAGCTGATTCCTCTTGCAGTCTGTTGACCATGTATGTTTGTTTTGCAGAGGCCGCCGCTGATGCGGCAGAAAATTTGAACAACGCCACCCGTCGAGTGGCTGATCTGGAGAAGAGGCTGAAAGCAGCCGAGGTTAGAGAGGAGTCGGCGATTGGTCGACTTTCTGCCGCCAGCACCACTTTGACTGGTACGAATTTTTGCTGTGTTCCTTAGATGTTTGAGATTTCTGTAATATGGTGCTGATTATGCTGTCCACGTGCTATGCTAGGCGTGATGGATGGCCCTACTGCTCCTGGCAAGCAAAGCCTTGGCACCTCACTCGATGAAAGTGTGGCTGTCTCAGAGGTTACCAGTAGCAGAGCAGGGGAGATGCTGACACAGGCGGCGAGTGCCTTGGGCGCCCTCCATGGCAGCTTCTTCCCTGGTGAAGAGCTTCCATCTTCCTTTGCAGAGCTGGTAGAGCTGTTCAAGCCTGAAGGGACTGCCGTCACCGATTTCTGTCGCGAGCAAATGGTAAGTGGTGCTCAGACTACTTTTCTCATGTTGCTCGCGCACGGAGTCGAGGCAGATTTTGACAAAGCTACGACGAAGTTCCCACGGGGTTCTGACGGCAAAACCGTCGGGCTCGGTACTTGGATGGAAGCCGCCAAAAAGTATGCCCAACAGCTTGTAACAACTGTTGAAGATAGGGCAGCCAGGGTCCAGGCGAAGAAGGCTTCCTCCAAGAAGTCGACGACTTAGCGAGTGATCCCTTTGTTGACTAGGTCTAGGGATTTCGTCATTTTGCTTTTGCTATATGTAAATTATCAGACATCGTATCTGTCTTTTTATGAAATATGAACTTCAGTAATCGGGAGGCTCAGCCCCCGAGCCTTTTGCTTGAGCTCTTCATGCTTCCTTATGCCCTTAATTATTCTGACTGTAGAACCGAGCCTCTAAAGCATCAACTGGCCCTGTTGTGGGTGGTTCTCGAAGTCGCGAAGTGTGAATGACCAGAAAATTATGGACTTCCTTCAGCAAAAGCTTTCGAAGGTGAGCGATGAGCTGAAGGAGACACAAGAGGCGTATGCTGAGTTGCAGTCGAGGCCATCCCTGCTACAGAGCGAGAGACTTTTTGCTTGAGGAGTTGGAGAGAGTAAATCTGCAACTCGAATGTAAGCTATTTTTGGATCATCGAGATCTGTTCTTCGCGAGATGACTCGACTGGGCGATGATGAGCCCTTTGTTTTTGCGCAGGTGTTTGCTCTGACCCGATAAAGGAGGAGGCACGGATACAGGATCGACTCGACGGTCATGCGAGTAGTACTGAGTACTCTGCCCACCCCTTTTGGTCAGACAGGGCGAGGAGCGCCACTTTGGTAAGGCTTCTGGACCGGGCATGGCGAACTGCCATTCGACTGGAGACTTGCAGGTTGGCTTTATTTCGAGTCCACGAAGCTTTGTTTCCTTTGAATGAGCAACCACAGAGCCTTGCTGCATTGCTGAAGAAATTTCGAAAAGGCAAGGCGATCAAGAAGTTTGTGCGCGAGCAACTGATTAGCGGGGCTAATGTTGCTCTTGCCTTTGTGCGATCGCACCTTCCGCATCTTGATTTTAAAAGGATTGCGATGGGACCCGCACCCATACCAGGTGGTGGTCCTGTGCCAATGGAGGAGCACTACCAAGAGACACGGGTGGACGCATTGGTCTTAATCCATCGTGTGCTGAAGGAGGAGGAAAAGTGGACCGAGCCCAAGGAAGAACCTGTTGAATAGGTTATGTGTATGGGGGGTGACCCCAGAGTGTAAAACGCAACACTTGTGAGTATTATGAACTAAGGATTCGTATCTCCGCAGCCCCCGAGCCTGTTGAGTGGGGTGTATGAAGCTACTTGTTGTAAAATTATGACTATCCAGCCCCCGTGCATTCGAGTGAGGTTGATAGAAATACTTTAGAGTATAAAACATAAATTGCACAGCCCCCGAGTATTCATGTAAGGCTGTGAATTTTTGCAGTACTTGAAGCTTCAACTTATGCTTTTAAGCTCAACTCCCGAATAATTGAGTGGGGTTGAGCAACTTGTTTGTTGATGTATGATTTTTATGACCCAGCCCCCGAGTATTCGAGTGCGGCTGGGGTATTATGTTGTGAAGGAGCGGAAGCTCATGCTTTTGAGATAGCGCAGCCCCCGAGTACTCGGGTGAGGCTAATTTTGTGAGAACAAGTTATGCGAGTAGTAAGCAGGAAGAATATGAGGAATCATTGATTATATTCCATTTTTGAATGTTAAGCTGCAGGCCGCCTCATTAAAAACCTTCCAGTCCCCTTAGGTACCCTGGTAAGGAAAAGAGCGCGTCTGAAACCTGCAGCCATCCGACATATGTGCCTATTACATTATGCGACTGAGCAACCTAAGCGTAGAAACGGCGCAGCTGCGCAACGTTCCAAGGATTATGTGAGAGTTCGCCTGTCTTCGCGTGCTTCAGTCTGTACGCTCCACCGCCAATGACCTCGGTGATGATAAAAGGTCCCTCCCATGGCGAAGCAAGTTTGTGCACCTTCTTTTGCTTCAGTCGAAGCACCAGGTCGCCAACCTCGAAGGACCTGGTACGCAGTCGACGGCTGTGATAGTTGCGTAGATCTTGCTGGTAGACAGCTGTGCGTGCTAGCGCCGTGTTGCGTGCTTCTTCGAGCAAGTCGACTGCATCTTCGAGTGCTTCATCTGCATCTTCTTCGTTGTATGCTTCGACTCTTGGTGCATTGAACCTTACGTCTGATGGCAGGATTGCCTCTGCGCCGTAGACCATGAAGAATGGGGTAAATTGTGTTGAAGCATTGGGAGTTGTGCGTAAGCTCCATAGCACAGATGGAAGTTCTTCGACCCAAGCACCCGCTGCTCTTTTGAGTGGGACCAGGAGGCGTTTCTTGATTCCACTCGTCACAAGCCCATTGGCCTTTTCGACTTGGCCATTTGACTGCGGGTGTGCCACGGATGCATAGTTGAGCGTGATATCTTGCTCTTTGCAGAAAGTTCGGAATTCTTCAGCCGTGAAGTTTGTACCGTTGTCAGTGATGATGCTACTTGGCACACCAAAGCGGTATATGATGGATTTTATGAAATTGACTGCTGTAGTGGCAGTCGAACTTGTGATAGGGACTGCTTCAATCCACTTGGTGAACTTGTCGACTGCCACCAGAAGGTGAGTATGCCCTCCATGGGAGGATTTTTTGAGTGGCCCAACCATATCGAGCCCCCACTGGGCGAAGGGCCAGGCCAATGGTATTGTCTTCAACGCCGATGCGGGTGCGTGCGGCTTTGTGGCGAATTTTTGACAGCCGATGCACCTTTTGACTATGTCCTCCGCGTCTTTGAGTGCTGTGGGCCAGTAGAAGCCTGCGCGAAAGGCTTTGGCTACGAGTGATCGACTGCTGGCATGCCCGCAAGTACCTGCATGAATATCACGAAGGATGGCTTGGCCATCTTCAAATGCTATGCAACGTTGGAACATACCTGATATGCTGCGTTTGTACAGTTCACCGTTGATGACAGTGTATGCTTTAGATCGTCGAGTGACGCGTCTTGACTCTGTTATGTCTTCGGTACCTCGCCGCGGAGTATGTATGCGAGGAAAGGTTGAGTCCAAGTTGGCTCGATGAGGAGTACCTCGACTGGCGGGTCCTCTGTGCTAGGTGCTTTGCTCTTGGCTGGTGCGGCTGATGTAGGAGTGCTCGCTTTTTTTGATGGATCTGTGCTCGATGCGCTCGAAGAAGACACCAGGTGGCACTGGTGCTTTGGTCGCACCAATGTTGGCTAACTTATCTGCTTCTTCATTGCTCTCACGCCCTATGTGCCGCAACTCGCAGCCTTCGAAGCTGCCCTCCATGATGTTGTACAGGTCACGGTAGGCGATCATATTATCTGCGATTGCATCACAGGCCTTCATTGTTTGCTGTACCACAAGATTCGAGTCACCGTAGATCATCAGTCGAGTGCACCCGAGGGCTTTGGCCATCCTCATGCCATGGATCAGAGCCTCATATTCTGCTTCGTTATTGGACGGGAACTCGAACCCCATTTGTAGGATGTAGCGGAGCTTGTCGCCTTTTGGTGATATGAGGATAACACCTGCGCCTGCGCCTTCGTTTTTCTTTGAGCCGTCGAAGTACATAGTCCATGAGTTGGACACATCTGGCGCTCCTGGAGCTGAGCTTCGATCCACTCGGTGTGGAAGTCAGGTAAAACTTGTGCTTTGATGGCCTTCGGGTAATCATACTTGATGTCTCTTGGTGCTAGCTCGATGAGCCATTTTGCTACTCGCCCAGTTGCGTTGGGGTTTGTGAGGATGTCCCCGATCCCTGAGGTGCTGATTACAGTGATCGGGTGCTCGGAGAAGTAATGCGTCAGCTTCCTTGAGGACATGAACACGGCGTAGGCCAGCTTTTGATAGTGCGGGTACCGCTGCTTTGATGTGGAGAGCACTTCACTCAAGTAATAGACTGGACGTTGTATGCTTTGGGCGTGTCCCTCCTCCCTTCGTTCGACTACCAGTACGGTGCTTACCACCCTGTTAGTTGCAGAGACATATAGGTACAGTGGCTCGCGTTCCCTTGGTGCGACGAGGATTGGAGGGCTTGTGAGGACTCGCTTGAGGTCCGTGAAGGCTGCTTCGGCTTCTGTCCACTCGAATTTATCTGCTTTCTTCATCAGTCGATAGAACGGGAGTGCTTTTTCGCCTAGCTTGCTGATGAATCGACTGAGTGCTGCTACTCGACCCGCAATTTTGCACGTCATGGAGCTTTGAAGGCCTTTGCATCGTCAAGATGGCCTGTATTTTCTCCGGGTCCGCCTCGATTCCTCGAGCTGAGACTAGATACCCGAGGAGTTGCCCGGCTGGCACGCCGAACGTGCACTTCTTCGGGTTGAGCTTGATGTGGAAGCGTTTGAGGTTTGCGAATGTCTCTCGCAAGTCATCGAGTAGTGTGTTTTCCTCCTTGTGTGATGACGATGTCATCTACATAGACCTGGACGTTTCGCCCAATTTGCTTCTTGAGGCAATCTTGCATCATGCGCTGGTAGGTTGCGCCTGCGTTCTTGAGCCCGAAAGGCATTGTGGTGTAGCAGTAGACCCCGAGTGGGGTTATGAACGCCGTTTTCTCTTCATCCTCTTCCTTCATCCTTATCTGGTGGTAACCCGAGTAAGCATCCAGGAAGGACAAGCGAGCGCACCCGGCGGTGGAGTCGACGATCTGGTCGATTCGAGGTAGTGGAAAGTGATCCTTTGGACACACTTATTGAGTGCTGTAAAATCTACGCACATCCGAAGGATATCTGTGTGCTTCTTCTCTACGAGTACGGGGTTGGCCACCCATTGTGATTTCTTGATTTCTCTGATGAAACCTGCTGCGAGTAGCCTGTCGACTTCGGCTTCGACTGCGGTTCTTTTTGGGCCGGATATGCGGCGCATTGTTTGCTTGACTGGTTTAGCATCTGGAAATAATTGGAGAGAGTGCTCGGCGAATTCCCTGGGAATACCTGGCATGTCGGCTGGACACCATGCAAATATATCCCAGTTCTCACGGAGGAATTCGACGAGCGCGCTTTCCTATGCGATAGGCAGACTCGACGAGACATTGACTGTCTTGGTCGGGTCAGTCGGGTGCACCTGATGCGATCTTGTGTCATTGGTGGCATTGAATGCTCTGTCGACTGCCACCTTTTTGTGTTCTGGCATAAGTGTTCGATCGTTGGAGACCGCTAGATCAGCGAGTGTTGCTTCCATGCCAAACATCTCAGAGATTTTGCTGAATTCTCGGTCGCAAGAGTCAGACTTTTGGAAGTTCCCCTTGACTGTGATTACTCCTTTTGGTCCAGGCATCTTCAGCTGGAGGTATGCGTAATGTGGCACCGCCATGAATCGAGCGAACGTCGGGCGTCCAAGTATAGCATGGTATTGTGACTTCCAGTCGACAACTTCGAACTCAATCGATTCTGTCCTGAAGTGGTTCTTGTCCCCAAACGTTACGTCGAGTTGTATGGTGCCTTCTGGGCTTATTGCTTTGCCTGGGACGATACCGTGAAAGGTATTTGAGGACCTTGGCAGGTTTTCGACTGACCTGTTCATTTTGCGGAGCGTATCTGCGAAGATGATGTTTATGCCGCTGCCACCATCCATGAATACCTTGGACATGGCGTAGCCTCCAATTTGCGCGTCGAGTACCAGAGCAGAGTGCCCTGGACGAACAACCGACGGAGGGTGGTCCTCTCTGCTGAAGCTTATTGCGGTTTCAGAACCCTTCAAGAATTCAGTTACAGCGGGAGGTGACATGACCGCCATGTTTACTTGTCGAGTGCGAAGTTTTTGCTCCCTGTTGGAAGGGCGACCTTTCTGTATCATGTACATCTGCCCTTGGGGCGGAGGGTACTGTGGTTCGTCCACCCGAGGTATGTGCTGTATGGCACCCGCGAGATTTCCGCCTGCGGCAGGCTGTGGTGGTGGAGGTGGTGCCATCAGAACAGGCACATTGTTTGGCTGAGGCACGGGTGCAGGTGCTTGTGTGGCTGCTGCCTTTCTGAGATTTACGTAATCAGTCGCCATTTGGTCGAACTCCCTGCAGTTTCTCATCGAGTGATTGGAGCGCAGTTTTCCGTCGTCCCCCTTGTACAGGTGGAATCTGCAATCAGCATCCATCTTTTCTTCGAATGATCGCTCAGATTGTGCTCCGGATCGTGACTTGCGCCAGTCCTTCCTCTTGTAGCTATCACTGCGTTGGCCGCGGTCTCGACTGTCCCGCGATCATCTCGACTGTCCCCGATCATCTCGACTGTCTCGCCGATCTTCTGACCGTCGGTCGCTTCTGTCCTGGTCATTGCGGGGTGTGGAGAACCCAGCCGCCATGAATTCGGGTCTGTCATCGTCGTAGTGACGTTTTGAACGTTTGCGCCTTCGGTCGTCTCTGTACGAGTCTCTGCGGCTTCGACTGCCGCTTTCATGATTGTCACGGGGTGAGGACCCGCGTGTGGTGCGCGCCATGTCTTCTCCGTCTGCCCACTCAGTCGCGGTCATCAAGAGGTTAGCCACAGAGGTTGGCTTTTTGCGACCAAGTGCTTCTTTGAGGTCCCGCCTGGCGAGTCCCATTATGAAAGCATCCATGGCCATATCTTCTGAAATTACTCCGACTGAGTTGCGTATCTCAGTCCATCGTCTGATGTATGACCTCAACGTTTCGTCTGAACGTTGAACGCAGGCTCGCAGCTCCTCGAACGTTTTTGGGCGCTCACATAGAGGCTCGAAGTTTTTGATGAAATCGTGCGGAAGTGATCCCACGAGTCGTATGTGATGGAGGTAAGCCTTGAGCCAGTCGCGGGCTGTGCCTTCGAGCATGAGTCGTATGTATTGCATGGCTGTGGTGTTTGTGCCTCGCTGGCACGCGACAGCCAGCCTGTAGTCTTCCAGCCACCCAGAAGGTTCCTGTCGACCCGTGTACTTGGGCTGTTCAGATGTGAGTTTGAACCCTTTGGGCATCCGTGTCTCGCGGACGCGTCGAGTGAAGCACAGAGCTCCATGTGGCTCAGGCTCTCGATCAGAGTATGAGTCGCTACTGTAAGATCTGCGTGATCTGCTCCTGGACCTGCGCCTACGCGAGCCGCTTCTTTCCTTCGAGTGGTGGCGGTGACCACTGTGATTATGCTCTTCCCGACGCGCGTCGACTAGGGCACGGTCTCGACTCCCACCTGGAGTTCTTGGAGTTTGGCGTATGGCCTTCGCCGCTAAGGCGAGTGATTTGATCTGCTGGCGATGCAGTTTTGCATTGGGGTCATCAGCTGGAGGCTTGATTGCCTCTAGGTATGCTGCAGCGGTGAAGAGGGCACCCGCAGCTGTTTTGGGTACTGGCACTCCCTCTTCGTCGTATGTCATGAAAGAGTTGCCTAAGTTGCGGGTGAGTGCCGCCCTTTCGTCTGGCGAGAGGTGTGACAACCTTGATCTGGGTCTTGTGTCTGCTCGCCCGGTGGAGCTCAGGGAGAGCTGTCTTCTTCGCGCACTCGACAAGCTAGCTTGCTTTTTGCGTTCTTCGAGTGTTGCTCTGACCTGCCGCAGTCGAAGTGATTCCTGCCAGTTGAAGTACTGGAAGGTCAACATCTCCTCTTGTGTTGCGTCTGCTGGCATCATTGTGCACTCCTTGATGACTTTATCTGCTTTTGCTGCCATCTCAGCAGTGATTGTGAGAGTTGTGACTCCGTCCGGCATAGTAACTGTGCACGGGAATTCTGTAGGCCTGCGGCTGGCCGCAGCATCTGATGATTCTGCGGCGATGGCGACGTAGACCTGCTGGGGTATCACCCGAGGGTATGTATGTGTGTCTTCGAGTCCGTCATGGACTCGACATCGTCATCAAGGCTCATGTCGGAGTCGATATGCCCGTCGAGTGGTCCGTCTGGACGGATCTCGCTGTCGATGCCTTCATCGCCTATGCTCATCTCGGCGTCGACGAAGTTGTTATGAATCTCAGAGTCGAGGTTGTTGTTGTTGGTGCAGATCTCGGAGTCGACGTGGTTGTCGATATGAGTTTCGAGTTCGTCGAAGTCGCTGAAGGAGATCCCGCAGTCGAAACTATCCTCGAGTGAGAGATCGAGCTCGGGATCGTTTGTGCGGTATGCTGATTCGGCCTCCTCGCCCTGAGTTCTTCGATGAGCTCGTGCATCTCTCGTGTGGACATGGTTGTTGCAGACGAGCAAGCTTGGAGGATCGACGATGGTATGGACGCAGTTGAGGGATCCGCAGTCGAAGGAACCGCAACCGATGGAGCCTCGGGTGCGGAAGTCGCGAGTTGGCGTGGATCCGTCAAGTCCTGCACACCAAGCTTGTTGACGAAAAAATTGAACGAACCAACGGTTAAACCCAAACCTGACTCGAGATCGGAGAAGGCCTCCTGGAATCCTGGCGAGTGTGGCTCGAAATCCATCAGAGGATCCGATGCGCTTTTTGCGGGTGAAGCTGGCGTGTTGCCGTTTGTCGAGTGAGCCGGCGAGTTGCCGTGTGCCGCCTGAGTCGGCGAGTTCTGGTTTGTTGATGCAGCCGGCGAGTTGCCGTTTGTAGATCCGATCGGCGAGTCGCCGTTTTCCGATGGAACCGAAGAAACCGTGAGTCCAGCACTATTCTTTCCCACAGACGGCGCCAATTGACGAGGGTACATCATCAAATCCCATGGTTAAGGACCTAGGGTTGAGATTATGGGGAGAGAACGTGGTAGTACTGGTAGTTTCGTCGGCTGACAAGCAGAGGCAAAGATTTACCCAGGTTCAGGCCCCTCGGGTGGAGGTAAAGACCCTACTTCCTGCTTGTCTGTTATTGATCGCGGAGATTATGAGGTTACAAGGTGGCTCCGGCGAGATGACGATCTCGCTAGAGCTTTGGTGGTTTGAGTATGGCTTGTCCCTAGATCGGCACCCCTCCCAGCCTTTAAATAGGCTGGGTCTCGGGAGTTCGTAACCGACCTAGTTTATACGTAAGGAAAGTCTAAACCGACTATGCCTATGTCTAATCTTGGAGGGTACTCCATCTTATTGGGCCTCTTGTCTTGGGCTTCGAGTAGGCTCTTCGCTATTGGGCCTTTAGTCGTCACGTGCACCAGGTACCCTCACGGTAGGGTACCCAAGATGTATACCCTTGTCACATCGTCAATCCACATATTTTCATGTAAACCTCATTATTAAAGAGTGGACTGATAAAGTAGATAATGAAGATGGTAGGTGAGAGAAAAACCACATTTCAACAAGTACAATAGACAAATGTAGATCTATTCGTCTATAGTCATGGCGAGATGAAACTACTCTTCAAAGAAAATTTTAAACAGTGTCCCATGTGAAACGAATTTGACAAATTTCGTATACAAGAGTTCCAAACATAAACACAAAATTGAGAGGTTATGGGTCGACAAATTCGAAACAGATAGCGGGAATGTAATTAAAACCTTAATATGCATCTTTTTCGTGTACAACTTGACTCGAATAGAATAACCGTTTGTGTATGTTAGAAATAATTAGGAGCGGATTATTAAGAGGTGAGGAGAAGGTGTGTGAGGTTACCTACCAGGCGAGCCACCGAGTGGGACCACACATTCTCTTTTCGTCCTAAACGAGGATAAGTCTGTGAAAATGGTCGATTTGAGCGTTCCTCCTAGACCAGTTTTTTTGGCGGCTGCTTTAAGCATGGCGCAAGACCAAATTAGCCCACTCGCGAGCCAACCAAACAGGCTGATATTGACTCCACATATCTTCTATGGACCCTTCAAGAGCAACCAGACACGCTCTAAGTCTGTTGCAAATGATTGAGATCATGGTCATGCTTGCCACCAAAGTTAGGGCCAAATTACTAGCAAATGCGTGTAATGTATCTATAAAGGGTACTTTTTTTTTTGAACATAAAAGATATATTAACATTAACGTTCCCGGTACAAGCTTACAAATTGCATAACAAGGTAAGAGCCAGCAGTGCTGAGCTGCATAGAACAAATTCTAGATGGCCGAAATTTGCATAGAAGATACCGAAGACTACAATTGGAGTCAAACAGCGGTCGGTCGTCCGTCGACAGTCCGGAGTCGAACTTGCTGCAATTGCAATCTTGAAGGGCCTCTTTTGTGCTCCATACCAGTTGATGCCCCGTGGGTGACTCTCCCAATGGTCTTTCTGGTGTATGCACTTGAGGTTTGTGAGTGTTGAGCTGTAGATATCGAATAACCTTCACCGAGCTCAAACTGGCAAAGCCCCCACTGTTAAATCTGGGGATCAACAACGAAGGTGCTGCCATCCACCTCCGGTGACACAGCCCGAACAGCAAGGGGGCGGTATCCTCAACAATATAGCCAACCATCAAAGTTGATCTAGTGCAGCAAAAGCATGTAGAAGAAACTTGCTCTTTTGAAACGGTTGCATTGCTTGGAGATGATAATCCGGTAAGCATATAGGCACACACAACAATTTTGTTGCCCTGGAATCTTATATATTGTGTGTGCTGGAGGCTAACATCTGTAAACTGCGAGATGAAATCATGATAGAAATTGATATCAACATACCATCTCATAGAGATCATCATATTTGTTGAACTTGCCTCCAAAGATACCATCTTGGCTCCCAAAATCCCCTTCGTGATGTCGGCAGCAAACTCACCAGCCAGCAGCTTGACTGAGAAGGGCCGACCTTCAACCATAAGCAGAGGCGAGACAGTTGCTACCATCGAATATGCACTGCTGACGCACCCAGGAGACTTGAGAAGCACAAGAAACATACGCTGGAGGATCAGCTCCAGTACATCCGACGGAAGGCGCCAGATCTTGCTGGCATAGACAGAATCTTCAGTCGCCAGCCACCCCGCAATCCCCTTGCTGCTGCCTCCATGGCAGCACATCGAAGGACATCCAGAGTGGGAAAAAACTGACTACCGGTCAACAGCCACCAAAAATCAAAGCGCCACTCCACCACACCAGGAAACTGAGTTCGACCAATCCTCTCCTTCCAGGCCGCCACGACCAAGAACGGAAGGGAGTAGGGAGAAGCACAGCCACCCAGAACAGCTTTATTACAACAAGAATGGGATGGGATCAAAGGAGCAAGGGTAACCGAAGCTAAGCCTCGCCATGGATTTGGCAGGGAGGTGCAGGCATGAGACCCACCGCGACCTTCTCTCGCACCATCCACCTCGTTGCAGATCCGAGGGAAAGAGCCAAGAGGGAGGAAGAGGATGGATCCAGATCCAGCCGCCATCTTATTCGCCGGGAGAAGCTATAGAGAGAAAAACCTACAACTACAAACAACCAGACCCCCCTCCCACTCGACGCCGACCACCATGGCCGCCGGCGCCCGAGGGAAGAGAGGCCGGCGAGGAGATCTGCGGGGAGAAGGCTCAAGAAGAGCGAGTCGCCACAGGGGACAAGTCTCGTACGGGTCTGAGGCCGTTCTACTGCAAAAGTCACTTTGCTAGCATCCTAGAGTACATACAAACTGGAGGTCTTTCTAAATGTAGAAATAGTATATATAGTCAGCGGGCCCATTTAGCTGCCTTACCATATGGCAGCCATTTCATTAGTAATCAAATACAACGCGTGTCCCCTTGCGTCCAACGAGATATGATACGAATACGAAGATACGATTCACACCATCACTATTTTCTCTCTTCCTGTAGCTGATTAAATCAACTATGAACAAAAGGCCCTTGCTGCTGAAACTGTGTTTCTTGTATCCAAAGTCAACTACAATACACCTGTACTACTTGCCAAAATCATAGTCGCAGAAGCAACCCAAAGCGGCATGAATTGGGCGTATTCTCCTCTATCTTATCTGGGCAGAGTACCTTACCAATTCAAAGCTGTGTAAAGAACATTTCTCTCTCGTTGACTTCCTAAAATATAAACCAGTAATAGATTATTTTATCATCACATTATTCTCTCTCCCGTGCTGTTTACAGGGCACATTATTCTCTCTCCCAACAACCCTTTGGAGTGGCCTAAAAGGGTCCTTGAGACTTGAGAGCACCAATCTCCAACACCACAGCATATCCAATTTTGAGAAATTGAGATGAGTTTTCATCATAATAGGACCTCGTGGATAATTCGCCCCCCTAGTGGCGGAGGCAGGATTAGCCTAATTTGCATGTTGAGGGGGGCCGGGCTAAGCAAAAAAAATTAAAACTGCACTGTTCATGTGCTTAATACAAAGGAATCCATGGTGTTAGGGGGGGGGGGGGGGGGGGAGAGGGCCCCTGCTGGCCCCCCTGCCTCCGCCCCTGCGCCCCCCTTCAAGCCTAACAATAGTTTCCCCGGCAGGGAAGAAAACGAATAGTTTTGAACAATTTCCCCCCTCTCAGCTAGAAACAATATGTTTCCTCTCTTTTGTTCTCCGTAGTATCAGCTCCACCCCTTCCCTGAAATGTCATGTTAACTGCTCTCTCAATTTGAAAATAATTAAAGTTTTAGGTTTGTCCTAAATCAAATGTCTGTATGTTAGACCGAAATTCTAAGAAAATATGTCAGTATCTATAACACTAACTCTATACAATATGCAAGTATATTGTATGATGAATTTAGTATAACTAAATTGATGTGGTTGATCTTGATGATTTTTTATAAACTCGGTCAAAGTTAAGACAGTTTGATTTATGATAAAACTAGAACTTCAATTATTTTGGATCAAACGGAGTAGTATTTTGAAGCACTTCATACTAAAACAGAACTGGAGGTACATACACACCGCCACGTCTGATTTTGCAGCATGTTTCATAGGAGCCCTCCCCCAGTAGGTTCGATGAAATAGCCTCAAAATGAACTCTCATCATCATATGGCACGAAAACTGCCGTCACTGTTAGTCTTCCCGACATGTCTCTTTCTTTAAGCCTCTTTGAGTATCCATCAAATAATCGGTCATTCCAATAAAAAAATCAAACCCCGCGAATATGATAGCGAATGAAACTGTCAACCAGCTCCTGTTTGGATACATAATTGACGACAAAAAATAGTATGAATGGGATGCAGCCAATTAAGAATTTGGGTTCGTCCGTACTTGGGCCTTGGGCGGCAGCATTCTCTTACCAAGCGAATTAAATACTTCAACACACAATAATAATGATACCACAGGCAATTCTCTAATTAGCTATAGCTAGATACAAGCAAAAAGCAAGAAAGAGTGGACTTTTCCCAATGATTCCCTATATAAACCCATACCATCGGCAATCACTAACATCACGATCTCATCCCCGACTTGCATTGTATCATTTGGATTCGTGCTACGGTAGCTGCTGCTGCGTGGAGAGGCAAGGAGCAGAGAGTGGCCATGGACGTCGTCGGCGCGGACCGCACGCGAATCGCGCCAGAGATCGAGAAGCACTTGGCCGCGGAGGGCGACATGGAGTCGGACCCTGCGCTCGCCCGGGACCTCGAGCGGGAGCCCGTGGGGCGGTGGCAGGACGAGCTGACGGTGCGGGGCATGGTGGCGGCGCTGCTCATCGGGTTCATCTACACCGTCATCGTCATGAAGATCGCGCTCACCACCGGGCTGGTGCCCACGCTCAACGTCTCCGCCGCGCTGCTCTCCTTCCTCGCGCTCCGCGGCTGGACGAACTTGCTGGACCGCTTCGGCATCGTGTCCCGCCCCTTCACCCGACAGGAGAACACCATCGTCCAGACATGCGGCGTGGCCTGCTACACCATCGCGTTCGCCGGTTAGGACCATAGACTACCATGTCTTCTTACTAGTACAGTATTAGTTACTGGCTTTGCAGTACTTGATTGGTTGTGCATTGCAGGTGGGTTCGGGTCAACCTTGCTGGGTCTAAACAAGAGAACGCACGATCTGGCCGGCGACTCGGTGGCCAACGGTCCCGGGAGCTACAAGGAGCCAGGGATTGGCTGGATGACGGCATTCCTCTTTTCTTGCAGCTTCGGTGGACTCCTCACCTTGATTCCCCTCAGACAGGTGCCTCTCGCTTCTTTCTTCTTTCGAACTCGACCTGTTTGTGCGCACACATGATTAAGGTTCACAAATCTTGCTCATCCACACCGGATAAGGACCTATTTTAGATGAATGATTTTTTTTAAAAAAAACAAGAACTACACTACTAGAGTATAGCCTCTCCTGAAGTAATTCCAAAAAAAAAGCAACCAAGAACTAGCAGAGCCGTATTATAAAGTTGTGCTGGTTCATCTGTCTTTGTCACTAAATATGAAACATAATATTTTCAGGTATTGGTCGTCGACTACAAGTTAACTTACCCAAGTGGGACAGCAACTGCAGTTCTTATAAACGGGTTTCATACCACTCAGGGCGACAAGAATTCAAGGTATGTATATTGTGACCAGAGTTATGCTCGTTGCGTTGTCATTTCAGATATTAAATTAAGAAATGTGCAGTGACTACTTCATTTATATGAAGGAATTAATCTTACCTTACATCCATGATAGGAAGCAAATTCGTGGGTTTCTGAAATACTTTGGGGGTAGCTTTTTATGGAGTTTTTCCAGTGGTTCTACACTGGAGGCGATGCTTGTGGATTTGTTCAGTTCCCTACTTTTGGTCTGAAGGCTTGGAAGCAGACGTAATCCTTTGAAGACTTGTTCCTCATTGTCAATCGCCATATTTATTTGTGGTGTGCAGCACACCTTCCTAATTCTCAATGTTTGTTTTTTCAGATTCTTCTTTGACTTTAGCATGACATACGTCGGCGCCGGGATGATTTGCCCTCATATAGTAAATATCTCCACCCTCCTTGGTGCAATTCTTTCTTATGGACTATTGTGGCCACTAATCAGCAAAAACAAGGGGGATTGGTACCCTGCAAATATACCAGAGAGCAGCATGAAAAGTTTGTACGGTTACAAGGTATATATTGTACTAGCATAATATTTACAATTTTTCATATATGAAGAGCAGCAGTAGTTACATATTTTATGTCAGTAATAATAAATTTCTTGACCATCCAGGCCTTTATATGCATAGCTCTTATCATGGGGGATGGACTCTACCACTTCACCAAAATTATCAGCATCACTTTCAGGGGCATGTACAACCAATTTAGCCGTAAACGTGTTGACAATAATAGAGGTGAGAACATAGATCTTGGTCATGTATTTTTCGAAATTTATCATTTAAGTTGTATTTAACCTTTTTCTGATGTTGACTAAATGACTTACAGTGAAAAATGTGGATGATACGGTCTCACTTGAGGAACTAGAGCGCGATGAAATCTTCAAGACGGGCCATCTCCCTGCTTGGATGGCGTACTCTGGGTATGCATTGTTAAGCATCATTGCGGTAGTTACCACACCGATAATGTTCCGACAGGTGAAGTGGTACTACGTAGTTATAGCCTATATCGTCGCCCCCGTGCTTGGATTCGCCAACTCTTACGGCACGGGGCTTACGGATATCAACATGGGCTATAACTATGGGAAGATCGGTCTCTTCGTCTTTGCGGGTTGGGCTGGCAGGGACAATGGTGTCGTTGCAGGCCTTGTTGTTGGTACATGTGTGAAGCAGCTGGTGCTTATATCTGCAGATCTGATGCAAGACTTCAAGACGAGTTATCTCACCAAGACATCACCAAGATCCATGATGGTGGCACAGGCTGTTGGGACAGCCATGGGCTGCATTGTCTCTCCCCTTACGTTCATGCTCTTCTACAAGGCATTTGATATTGGCAACCCAAATGGTGTCTGGAAGGCACCGTATGCATTGATATACCGTAATATGGCAATACTTGGTGTGGAGGGTTTCTCAGTGTTGCCCAAGTATTGTCTGGCACTCTCTGGTGGATTCTTCGCATTTGCAGCAATTCTCAGCATAGCACGAGATGTCATGCCACACAGGTATAGGCAGTATGTACCCCTACCCATGGCAATGGCAGTTCCATTCCTTGTCGGCGGAAGCTTTGCTATTGATATGTGCATCGGGAGTTTGGTGGTTTTCGTTTGGAACAAGATAAACAAAAAGGAGGCTGGCTTCATGGTCCCTGCAGTTGCATCCGGCTTGATATGTGGGGATGGCGTATGGACATTCCCGTCTTCCATACTTGCCCTTGCCAAGATTAAACCACCGATTTGCATGAAGTTCACACCTGCGCCATAGAGAATCATTTCGTTACAGAATGTGGAGCCAGATATACAATTGAAGATTTTACTAGGCGGCCAAAGATACACTGAATTTCGCTAGCGGTGTCCCATTTAACTTTATTTGCACTGTGTTGTTTTTATTCCAGATGCTTTAGTACACGAGCTGTGTAGAGATTATACGATGGTGTGTGTGGTTCTACCTTGTTTTGCATACATGTATATGTGATGGATGGCGTGTGTTTATAACTTCATCAGATGTGTCTATTGAATTGATGTGAATACATATGTACTCTATGCTTATAGATTTTTCAGAACTTGACCTTTTTCTTTTATTGCATGACCCATAAGGTATACCTTATGTATTTTACTTATTGAAGACCTGAGTATTGCTAAGCATGTATAAAATGGAAATCCAATCACTTTGCTCATAAATGTCCTTACAAACTGAAGCATATGAGTTAACCTGAAAAACAAATAACATACAACTTACAAACACAAAAAAATGCTAAACATACCAACGCCACCTGATTTCTTTTCTAATATTTTTTGGTCCCAAAAACTCCCAGTTAATCCAAATTTGCACTTTTTAGGGTAGTTAACTACACTTATCAAAGAGTGTGTAGGTATGCTAGCACCCAAACCGTTGCCTAACCTATCTCGCTAAATTGTGGCAAAATGATATAATATCTTTGCAAGACCAGTTCTAGATATAATATGAGCAAGAACTAACATTTAAAAGAAGTGAAATTCAACAACATGATATTATAATTGGTGACAAAGTAGAATTAATGAAAGATGGGAACATAATATTTGGATTGAAAATATAAGATTGCATGACTCTATTTTTCTCTAAAACTTGTTTTGTTTGAAAAAAAAGTGATTCCATAAAAAAATGAAGGTCTCATCTTTAATTTCAAAGTAGGATCGATGGTTGGGGCACACCTCGTATGGTCTTACACTTCTCACTATATAAATTCCAAATGACACCACACCCCATAGCAAAGTCTCTCGAAGCCCGCAACTAACAACCCACACACCTCCTAACAAAACAAACACCTCAATTATCTGAACAACTATAATAATTTGTGCAATCAGCTCTAATTATATAAAAATACCACCGTGTTCAATCACCTCACAACATACCATACTTATCCGTAAGGAAGTCTTTTGGTCTCCTTCGATTTATGTAGCTCGCATTTCCAGTCTGCAATTGATGCTCTCCAACGCCGAGATCAAGACACACTCTAAAAATCCCATTGTCTCTAAACCTAAGAAGACTATACGCCTCCCTGTGCCAAAGCGGGGAGTAGAGGCGGTCGACGAGTTAGGGGACCCGCAGATTGCGCTCTGTACGTCCTCTACTTCTATACCGGTCCATGGAGGTACACGTGATACTTTCTCAACCACATGTATTTCATCGATACATGTTAATTTTTTGGAAGAGTACTCATTTTCCAATGTATAAATTATTAAAATGTTTTAAAAAATAGAAGATTCCCGTAAAAAAAAGATTACCCATTTCCATATGTTGACACTCATATTCTTGAGTTAGGACCTAAAATCTATTATATCTTTTTTGATTACTAGTTTGTTAACATTCATTTTCATCAAGTGAGAAATTAAAAGTGAGGCCTTTCTCGGACTTGACCTAATTCTTGCATGTAGCACATTACTTTGATGGTTTTAGGTCATATAATGTGACAAAATAATCAATTTATTAGACTCAATGCTTCCATCCATAGGATCAGAGTCCTCGCAAGTCTTAGAGGAAGGGCCGAACATAACAACGCCTAAAACATGTCTAACGACCTAAAGACATAAGGGATTGTGGCAACATACGAGCATTAAGCTAGTAAATATCTATATTTTTAGATTTTATGGAGTTTAAGGGAAGTAGGAGAAGAACTAAAGATGCTCTTAGTCCTTGGTCGAGAAAATTAGTTTTAGGGATATACTCCCTTTGTCCGCGAATAAGTTTACTTCTAAGTCTTGTATTAAGTCGAACATTGTTTTACCAGTTCTACAGGAAAGAGTACTAGCAATATATATGGGATCAAACTATTATATTATGAAACTATATTTTAAGACGGGTCTAGTGATACTAATTTAGTGTTATAGCATAAAGTTGTCCAAATTTTAAAATGTTAGACTAAGAATAAAACTTAGAAGTATACTTATTTTATTCACAGACAGAGGGAGTAAGTAATTTTAAGAACTAGAGGTTCTCTTAGGCTAATAGCCTTTGGTAGGAAAGTTGAATGTGTGTTACAAAATAAAATGAACGTGTAGCGCGCCGCCGGTTTAACTGCAGCTTTAGCTAGCTTTTTTTTTCTTGGCAAGACTCGTTAGCTTGCAAAATTGGAGTACATGCTCATTTCGACGACACTTCCATTTTTTCGATGCCTTTTTTCACGTACCAAAAAACACGTAAAAAATGCAACTTATATCTATTCCTTTTATTCAGTCAAAAAAGTGTGTCTCGTCAAAAAAAAAGTGTACTCTTAACTCTTCTCTTTCATGATCCCATTTTTTAGCGAATCCTATACCACATGTTCCTAAATTTGTGACACTTGCCTCATAGAAGATATTCTGCCACGTTTTACTTCAAAGGTTTCTATCTTGTGTTAAGTTATGGAATCAAGGGAACCTAACTGTGGTAGGATGTTTAGTAGGGTGGTTGTATCTAGGCCCACCAGAGTTTAAAACCCAGATTTAACATTGGTGTTTCTCATTTAGGCGAAATATTCTTCAGTAGGAGGCGACATTTCCGTCGACAGCGAGTCGCCTGTGATGACTTCGTCAATCTCAACTCTCAAGACCCAACCGCCGGCTCAATCTTTGGAGGTGCTCATAGGGGTAGGGTAAGCGTGCATGATTTCATAGGGGTGAGTGTGTGCACGTGTATGTAAGTGTCTGCGTTGTTATGTGTTTTGCAAAAAAAAATGAAACTTATAAACAAGGTGAAACCGAATACCATGTAACTATTCAAATTTCTAGGTAAGCTATGGCACATAAATTTAAATGAGGTACATCTCGTCACAAATTTACAAGGGTTGCGTTTAATCCGCATCTATCTGATTTTGAATTTGGTATTAATCAGATTTCTAACCTCCACTATCATGTACTAAGATCAGATACGGGTAGCAAAATAAATGTGGTACGTGCGAGATTGAGCGGATCGAACGGACGATAGTTGCAATATAGCAAACGTGTGGAAAATAGATTTTTCCACTTTTTTTGGGCTCTTGCCGGGATTTCGTGTTCGCAAACTTACCAACTTTTGGAGAATACATCATGTCCAGTGGCGGATCCAGAATTCTTCTGAAAGGCCGGGCAAACATGCTTAAGGTGCCATTTTTCGGACAAAATAGTAGTAGTACAGAGTCAGATATTGCAAGGTGTCGTACGCCTGGGTGGTAGATCCGCCCATGGTATCCATGTTGCACTTAGCCGATTCAGTGTCAACAATAAAGAGCCTGCCCCGCGCCAATCACGCTGAAGATTTTGCACTCGATTGGAAAGTGTATCCAGGGTCGAATTCTTCCATGGAGACGCGAGTCGGAGCATGGTCATTCAGAGGAAAACTAGATTTTTTCTGGAGGCGACGTGGCGTGCTGCTCTGGTTTCGTCAGGCTCCTGATTCCTGAATTAATGAGCCATCTTGATCTGCACAACCCCTACCCGATTCCGGCTATAGCAAGCGGACAGAAGCGGTAGCCGCGCTGGTGCCGCCATCCTCCATGGAGATAGAGAAGTGCGACACCGGCGGCGACGACGTGGAGTCAGAGCCGGTGTCTGGCGAGGCCGCGCGCGAGCGGCAGCACGAGGATCACTTGCCGCCGTGGCGCGAGCAGGTGACGGTGCGGGGCCTCGTGGCGGCGCTGCTCATCGGCTTCGTCTACACCGTCATCATCCTCAAGCTGGCGCTCACCACGGGAATCATCCCCACGCTCAACGTCTCCGCCGCGCTGCTCGCCTTCCTCGCGCTCCGCGGGTGGACGCGCGTGCTCCGGCGCCTCGGCGTCGCGTCCCGCCCCTTCACCCGCCAGGAGAACACTGTCGTCCAGACCTGCGCCGTCGCCTGCTACACCATGGGGTTCGGCGGTGAGCGCCCACACCGGCACTACTCTGTTCACCATCCCAAAGAAGTCTTTCTTAATTAGTTCATGGGTTGCTTCACGCATCTGAAATACGGGGAAGGGGAATATTGTGCGCGCAGGTGGGTTCGGCTCATCGTTGCTGGCTCTGGACAAGAAGACGTACGAGCTTGCCGGAGTGAGCACGCCGGGTAACTCGCCGGGGAGCTACAAGGAGCCCAGCTTCGGGTGGATGGCCGGATTCCTACTCGCAATTAGCTTCGTCGGGCTCCTCAACTTGCTTCCGCTCAGAAAGGTGCGTTATAAATGTTTAATGGATCAGCTCAATCCCTGCAAATTCAGGATATTTAAATTTCCAGGTCTTCGAGTTGGATTGGGACTTTGGAATCGGGGGTTCTACATACTAATTTTGAACTACTTTCATCGCATATTTTCTTTATCAACCAACGGCTTGACTAAAGTGGTAACTGAAGAATATTTGAATAGACGAATAGTGGAACCTCATAGGTTAGTGTGACAGAGCCTTACACGCCCTTAGTTCTTTTCATAACTCGCACGAAAATATGCTGTTACAGACTTACAGGTTCGAAGACATACATGCTTTTTTTTTTCTTATATAAAGGAAGAATTGTATTGTTCGACTGATGATTTGCATGACATTTCAGGCTTTGGTCATAGATTACAAATTAACTTATCCAAGCGGGACTGCAACTGCTGTACTCATAAATGGATTCCATACACCTCAAGGAGAAAAGAATGCGAAGTACAAACTTCATGTACCACTTATGCTGAAAAAATCATTTTAGTCCGGAGTCTGGACGATACATTTTGCATGGCATGACTTCATCTCTCATTTCAGAATGCAAGTCCAGGGATTTCTGAGGAGCTTCGGGATCAGCCTCCTGTGGAGCTTCTTCCAGTGGTTCTACACAGGTGGCCAGAGTTGTGGGTTTCTTCAGTTCCCTACTTTTGGTCTAAAGGCTTGGAAACAAACGTATACCCTTTATGTTGTCATTGCTGATAATTATATTTTGATGCTCATTTGGTAGGCACACCTAATTCTCCTAACTCCTGAGTCTTTTGCCAATCAGGTTCTTCTTCGATTTCAGCCTCACGTATGTTGGCGCGGGGATGATTTGCTCACATCTTGTGAATCTTTCCACACTCTTTGGTGCGATACTTTCTTGGGGAATAATGTGGCCACTCATCAGCAAACAAAAGGGCATTTGGTACCCGGCAAATGTGCCAGAAACTAGCATGACAAGTTTGTTTGGCTACAAGGTCTGCCTGATGAATTAGTTGGTCTCCTTCCAATGAATATATTCAAATTGCAGTATTTAAGCATTGCCTTTAATGTGCTCTCTGTGCAGTCATTCACGTGTGTAGCTCTGATCATGGGGGATGGCCTCTACCACTTCATCAAACTCACAGGTATCACCGCTAAGAGTGTACATAAACAATCCAGCCGTAAACATATTAATAGAGGTAAATATGCACTGCAGAGTCAATTCCTTCCTCATTTCTTCCACATTTTGTTACCTAAGCTTATCTAATGCTGAGTGAATTGCAGCTGCAAATGAAGATGCAGTTTCAATTGATGATTTACAGCGCAATGAGGTCTTTACCAGGGAATACATCCCAAACTGGATAGCGTATACTGGATACACCCTGTTAAGCATCATTGCGGTAATTGTCTTACCGATAATGTTCCGACAAGTGAAGTGGTACTATGTCGTTATAGCTTATGTGCTTGCTCCTGTGCTGGGGTTCTCCAATGCCTATGGAACTGGGCTCACTGACATGAACATGAGCTATAATTATGGCAAGATTGCCCTCTTCACCTTTGCGGCCTGGGGAGGCAAGGACGACGGTGTCATTGCTGGCCTCGTTGGTTGTGGGATAGTGAAGCAGCTAGTACAAGTCTCCGCTGATCTGATGCATGACTACAAGACGGGCCATCTGACTTTAACATCACCGAGGTCGATGCTTGTTGGACAGGCCATTGGTACAGCCATGGGATGCATCATCGCGCCATCAACGTTTTTGCTCTTCTACAAAGCGTTTGATATTGGAAACCCAGAAGGATACTGGAAGGCTCCGTACGCGCTGATATTCCGAAACATGGCTATTCTCGGCGTGGAGGGCTTCTCTGCACTGCCAAAACGTTGTCTTGAGCTGTCTGCCGCTTGCTTTGCATTTTCTGTGCTCATCAACCTTATCCGGGATTTCTCGTCGCAGAAGTACCGGAAGTATGTTCCTCTGCCGATGGCGATGGCTGTACCATTCCTGGTTGGTGCCAACTTTGCTATTGACATGTGTGTGGGAAGCTTGGTAGTATTCGCCTGGCACAAGATGAACAGCAAGGAGGCTAAGCTGCTGGTCCCTGCAGTTGCCTCTGGTTTTATTTGTGGTGATGGTGTATGGATGTTCCCTTCTTCCTTGCTTTCCCTTGCTAAGGTTAACCCTCCGATCTGCATGAAGTTTACACCGGGAAGCTAGAGAATTGGGGTGTTTCATGGAGGGAGCGCTGGATGTACAAATGGGGGAATACATGATTATCAGTGAGACACCAAATTTTATCGTTGTGCACATATGTTTAAAGTTTTTTTCACTGTGGCACTATGTCTTATCTCCGGACTTTCTTAATGTTCTTTTTTGGTGTGTAAAATTTGAGTTATGTTTGTGCTGGCTTGTTTGATTCATAGGATTGGCAAAGGATTTGTATAGGATTGGAGTCCTGTATGATTTTTTCCTTTGAAACCGTTTGATTCATAGGATCATTTCCCATAGGAAAAATTCCTATAGAAATCTTATAGTACAAACTTCATAGGAAAATAACATGAGGTCCAACCTTATGGAAAAATTTCTTCACCACAATCAAACAGACATGCCATCCTAATCCTATGAAATTCCTATTCCTACACTTTCCTATTCCTACGAATCAAATGAGCCCTTAGAGGGTGGACGAGTGTAGACAAAACATCATTTGCTGTACTTGACATTAACACTACTAGTAAATGTCTTGTTTTAGATTCTTTTTACCGGGAGTCCGGGACTACTACTGTGGAGTAGTCTTATTGAGTTGTTCAGTACTTTGAGCGGCACTATGTCCGTGTTTTGTCAATTTCATGGTTTCAAAAACGATATTCTTTCAGCTCTTTCAAAAAGACCAGAAGATAGGGTAGTTTGATTAGTGGTCGTTTACAGCACTCCGGTTGTGCATCTCATTACGGTTCTGTCGCGTCACTGACTGGTTGGGAGTCAGTGTTTAGTGGTTGGAACTGATACTTACACGGCATAGCCCCATGGATGACACCGCATTGCTTAGGTCCGATTTTATTGGGTATAGTCTTGCATCGGTGACAAAGCACAGCTTATAAAGATGACATGACATGACTTATTAGATTAGTTTTTTTAGTGCCAAGGGGCTTCAAAACATTAACGTCTGTCCTCAGAGACGGGTCCGTCCTCAGCTATGGATTTTTTTAAAACTTCCGCATATATTAATCAGCGAGACAGAGGAAATGACAAAAAACCATCACATTTGAACACGAGGCGACAAAAAATCATCATCTTAGGATTTTTTGACACATAAATGCCTCTTTTGGTGCTATGTTGTGACGCGGAGCACTGATCACTCGTGGTTAGCGCTCTAACAGGATTTCTGGCAGGGGACCCGCTGTCAGTGCACATGTGGCAAAAAAATAGCAGACACTTTGTCGAACACGTTGTGTGCAACGGCGCTCTGGTTCCAGCTCCGTCCTAGGCTTGGGCTCCTACTGGGCCCTCGGCGAGCACTTCTGCCGCGCAGGCGTCGGCCACGGGCGGCGAGGTGGTGTGGCTGCAGATGGTGGGCAAGATGGGCGCAGTTCTGCTAGTCCGCCGCCAAACCAAGCGCTACCGCCCTTGCCGGTCTTGGCGCTTCGAGCGTCACTCACGTCGCCTTTGTGCCCATGGTGCGCGGCGTCAGTGTGGCGCGCGTGCGTGCGCTCCGTGTCGGCCGCATAGCAGCGCCGGTAGTGTTCCTTGTGCCCGCGTCGCGCTTTGCTTCTCGCCGTGCCGACGTGGTCCGAGCTCGAGATCGCTGGCGCCAGACCACGCGCAACTAGCACGCACGCACGGACGCGCCGCAGCTAGCTTGCAGGCCGGCCAGCGAGCGTGCACGCACGCGCGCTAGCTAGCTAGCTAGCACGCCCGTCCGGCAGGCCACAAGCGCGTCCTGGCCGAACTCTGCGGAGGGCCGAGATCCGCCGACGACACGGACAGCGCCCGACGTGCGTGTTGCCGGCCGCGTCGCCGGCAGTGCCGCGAGCGGAGCAGCCACCACGGCCAAGGTGTTGCCGCCCATGTGGGTCCCTTCTCTCCGCGCCACTCGCCTCGTGCCAACTGCGTTGCGCCAGCAGCGCGCCGCCGATAGCAACGTTGGCCGCGCCCTGCGCCTCTGGTTCGTCGTTCGAGCCCCGCCGTACCCGCGTCCGCTGCGTCAACGCGCCACCGCGCACGATGCGCTGCCCCGCGCGCACGGCCCTGTTGGCCGACGCCGCTGCTGCCGCCGTCTGGTCCGTCCGTCCCCTTGCCACGTGTGCACTGACAGCGGGTCCCACCTGCCAGAAATCCTGTTAGAACGCTAACTACGGGTGATCAGTGCTACGCGTCACAACATAGCCCCAAAAGGTGCTATTTGCAGTTTCCTTTCTTGGTGAAATTTTGGACAAGGTGAGAACAAATCGAGCAGGTTTGGTGATATCAGGTCCCGTCCTTATCCCCTCCCCGTCACTGTTGAGGAGAAGGCGACTTTTTGGGCGAACTCCGTCGATCCACCGCGTGCGCGCCGCTGGGTCGTGGGATTCCCCTCCTCCGCCGGCTGCTTCGGCGGCGGGAGGGTGGGGGATCCCCGGCTCCGGCCTGTACATTTGGTACGGTAGGGTGGAGATCCCGCCGGCGACGCTTTGGAGGAGGTGGTGCTGGTGGCGGGTGGTTTGGTGTCGGTGCGGCCTTCTCCGGCGGTGGAGCTCCTCGGGGCTCGTCGTCGTCGCGCTCGACTTGCAGGAGCTCGAGGCCCGGCGCGGTGCTCGAGTTCTTTTGCCTCCCGTCGGATCCGTGGTGGCGTCGGATCCGGTGGTTGGAACTCAGGGTTGGGCGAGGATGGCGGCTTCTGCCTGCGTTGGGGACGAAGACGGCTGCGGCAAGGTAGAGTTGCTGGTGCGGGAAGGTGCTCGCCGTGTTCGTTCACCGGCACAAGCTCCGCCGTGCGGCGATCTTCAACGAAGGAGGTACCCTCGGGCCGTGGCTAGAAGGGGGTCGGCGGTCTTCGTCTTCAACGCCGGTGGAGCTGGCGTTGCTTGCTCTGGTTCTGTATCCCCTGCGTATGCTTTTCTGTACTTTGTATTTGTACTATGTACAGTGTATGTGGTACTCTGTTGAATATACGTGGGCTTTCAAAAAAAATGGAGCAGGTTTGGCAATTCCCTTTGAGTTAGGTGGTACCTGTTCCGTTCTTGCAGCGAAGTCGATTGGCGATTCCCTTCTAGTATTGGGGTGCGGCCGGAGTGCACAACGGGTTGACATTAAATAAGGAGTGCGGTAGTACGAGATTTTATTGACTGTGTACTAGGGTGACGAGCCAGGAAACTGCCGAGAGGTTAATCAATCAAAACGCTGATGATTTTCCCTTGTTTTCGATCACCAGTCCGGTGTGCCGGAGAAAACAGTCTTCGCGTGCGAGCCTCGAGTTAGAATGTCAGGTCAAACTCAAACCACGTGTCGCCAACACGTGTTAGACCAGACTGCTCTCGATAGCTTATAAGTGGAGTACCACCATCGGAAGAGGCTGCTAAGAAACCCTGCGCCTGCTCTTCTAAGAAAAATAAATTAGGAGCAAGGAAGGCTGGTTGCCATCCGCCATGGCTGGAGGGAAGGTGTACTCGTTTGAAGAGGTGCGGAAGCACAGGGATCCGAACGACTGCTGGCTCATCATCCACGGCAAGGTTGTATGTATATCCTGGCATCTATCTATATATCCTTTTTTCACTCTCAAAATGAAATTCGTGCAAACAAAAAAATAGCACGAATGGTGCATGATCCATATGAATATATGATCTGGGCCATTTGCTCACCGCTGCTGGCTGTTTCAGGTGTACGACGTCACGGCGTTCACGGAGGAGCACCCCGGCGGCGAAGACGTCCTGCTGGCGTGCACGGGTAAGCACTCCTCTGATCGTCCACCCACGTGCTTTATATTTTGGCCGGGAGTAATTTGACATGCTCAGGCAAGGACGCGACGGCCGATTTCGAGGACATCGGCCACAGCGAGTCGGCCAAGGAGATGATGGCGCAGTACTACATCGGGGAGATCGACGCCGCAACCATGACAGCCAAGCTCGTCGACGCCTTCCCCGCCGAAGGAACAGCTCCCGCGCCAGGAGCGAGCACCCCGGGCGTCTGGCTCACGGTGCTGCAGTTCGTCGGGCCTCTCCTGCTGGCGGCCATGATCTTCGCGCTCCAGAGCTTCATCAAGACCAACACAGAGTAGAGAAGGAGAAAAACAGATTCCGTCGTGACGAGTGATGCAATCCTGTAGGCTGTTAGCCGCCTTGCGGCCTTGGAAGTATCTGCACGTCGGAGTAGCTGTCGCCTGTCAACGTGACGAGTGTTCGTTCTGCCTCAAACACTGCACTCGTAGTTTTTCTCCCTAGCTATCCATACGGGCGGGAGAGGGTGTACTTTTAATTAACTGTTGATCGATTCCATAAAAATAATACGACGTCGTTCTATCCAGGATATGGAATGTACCTCCATTCTGAAAACTAGGGATCGTTTTTCTTCCAATGCAAGTGTGCAATGGTTTTGGGTTTATATTTGCCCTCTTCCACCTTACAGCCCAACCGATCAGGTGCTGCACTTTCTTCAAGTGATCTAGGACATGATTTGACAGCAATTTTTCATGGACATCGTCCTCCTAGGAACTAGAGCGATTTTAAGTATTTGGAATGACTTTGTGACATCACGCCTGATCTCTATCGATGCAAAAAAATTAAAGCAACAGCTTGCCATATTTATCCTAGAGCAAAGAGAAAATCATACTCAGGGTTTAGTGCCTGGATAGATAACTTTTTTTTAGATACTTCATATTTTTTCCTGCTTTCCTTTCGCTGGATCCTGTAAATTTGTATTCCCTCCGTTCGGCTTTAAGTGACGCCAGTGGTAGTTAACTTTGTTCAATATTCTTAGTCCCCTCGCGTCAGTTAATTTGTACGGAGGGAATAGAACTTACCAAAAATAGTACATGAAGTAGAATCCCTACTGTTTTCTCTAAAAAAAATAACCCCAGACACTTTTTTTTTTGAAAAACCCGCGAGCTTTATTGCAACTTAAACAGGCAGGGGCGGAGGCAAGAATTGAGTTTAAGGGGGGGCAAACTTGGTTATGAGCCATTAGGGGGGTCAAATCTGGTGGTTTTCACTAAAACTCATTTCTTGGCCCCCTGTTGGTCCCCCCCTAGCTCCGCCACTGTAAACAGGGATACATTGTTCATTACATCAGGCAAATAAATCCCCAGACACTTTAGTTACGGTTTAGATGAATTTCCAGCAACTAATCGCTTCTTATTGTGAGTTTCTATATCAAGATATAGGTGGTATTGTAATTGCCAACTCAAGGCAGACAAGCGATTGGTATAAAATTACATGGGAGTTTCCCAATTCCTATAAATAAATCTCAGATGATCTATTTTTCCTTCAGAACCAAAGTAGTAATTTTCTTTTAAAAAACAAAGCTTTTGACAAAACAGACCACATGTGCGAGTGAATTGTCAGAAAAGACCACTTGTGAATCAAATTGCTAAAAAAAACACGGCAAGGTGGACCCAGCCGCCGCGACGCATGGCGGCAAGATGTTGTAGTGGCTTTGATCCAACCTTTCTCTCCCGTGCCATGCGTTCGGACCAAAGACCCGACCGAATCTGTGGAAAAGAAATGGAAAAACGTGCAAACGCGCTTAACTGGAAGCCAACAGCAAATCCAATGTCAGAATCTCTCTCGTGCGCACTAAATTGATGGAGGCGAGTCCATGCGCGCGTGTTGCTTCGACGATTCCGCTTGCTCGACGCGACAAAAATGAATCGCACGATCAATCGAGTGAAACGAGCGCATTCCGGGATGGAGCACGTCGTCGCGTACTGGAGTAAATGCGGCGGCTTGCTCCACGTTGACTTGCCGCCATCCGTCGCGGCGGCTGGGTCCACCTTGCCATGTTTTCCGTTCTGACCGGCCGTGGCATAACGTGCCGCCACTGCCCACACCTGCCGCCACGGTATTTTTGACAATTTGATTCACAGGACATTTTACTCGCACATGTGGTCTGTTTTGTCAAAAAATCGAAAAGATCACATGACATTAGGGCATTTCGCAAATGCTCAAAAGTGAAGAGTTTTTGCTTAGCCAAAAAAAGGCAGGTGGAAAATGAAGTATATCAAGGCAAGAAACATTGTGTGTAAACTGTATATAAATTGATCATTATTCCTATTAGGCTGTGTTTGGATGTTGGTATTCAGCTTTGGAATTGGACATTTGGTATTGGTAGGCCCGAATTCTAGTGTTTGGTTGTCCGAGGTATTCTAGCCTAGAAACATAAGGCAATTCCAAGGCCCAGCCCCGCGTGTGTCCGCAGCCTTGATCGAATACGGAGCTCTCCACCTCCGTATCGCGTGGAATTGCTCGCTCGCGAGCATACCCCTTCGTCCCGCACTCGCGTCTCGCGAGGGAAAAGGAAGGAGCGCTTGACCCGGACGACGGCGACAGCAAGGTGAGCCCCCGCCCCTCCCTGACCTCTTCTCTTCCGCCGCCGCTTCGCCTTCTTCTCCGTCGTCTTGTCCCCCCCGCCGTCTTCTCCACCCCAAATCGACGGAACCAGGCAACCCTAGATAAATGGGAACCGGGGAATGGCGGCGGCCTGTCGCTGACCTCTGCTTCCCACGGCCGACACCCGTAGCCAGTCCCGTCGCTGGAGATAGCATCATTGTGGGATTCAGTTAACAAGCGATTGATTCTTGGCATGTAGGTTGCGTTGGTTGGGTTCACGGCGAGGACGTCCCTGCCGCTGGAGCGGAAGAAGGCATGGTAGATGCAGAAAACCTGTCCTCCCTGACCTTGAGTGTGCTGAAAATAATGTTTACCCAAATTAATATATATTTTTAATGTTATTATGTGTGAAAATAATGTATATACTCTAATATACACATATCTATCTTCCATAAATGTATACAACTTTATATTGTCTAAACTCAAAAAACATTCAATTCCACGGTTTGCACATCCAAACATGAATTGGAATTGGATGCCATCATTCAATGCCAACAAGAGATACCATGCACATCCAAACAATAGATTTCAAATTGGAGGCCAATTCATTTCCAACTTGGTTTTGGTATTCCCACCCCAATTCAATTCCAAGGCTCAATTCATACATCCAAACACAGCCTTAGTATTGATAAGATAGTAATGTACTCCAGGAGTAATAAGAATCTTTCACCAGGAGGGTTGAAAGAAAAGAATGTAACAGAAAAAAGAATATTGTTTTACATGTGCAGCACCCACCTAATCTATAAAACAACATTGTAGAGCCAAGGGACTGAAGGACTTACAATATGCTGGAGGTTACAACTCGATAATCATTTCTGGAATTCTTGTAGTCAAGGGCAGCCACGACCATATATATATACAGCATCACTTGGGCATGTTGAGTTTTCATTGCATCACTTGGGATTTACAGAGTTTTAGCGGCTGAAGCTAGGTTAAATTAATTGTGTCTAAGAGTCCAATTTATACTCCTGATTCTAGGGGCTTACTTCGAGCTGAAGAACATGCTCTTGCTTTCCTGTAATAAAAGACGCCAATTCTTCTGGGGCAACAACTGACTTGAGCCACTCTTGTAGCTCCTCGCCTTCAACCTTTTCGTTCTCTGGAAGGAGCATGAAGATGAGCAGTTAGACATGCCACATCAAACAATTTCTATGTTACCCTTGTGAAGCATAAGCTCATGAAGAAATGTACCACCATAATAACACTTGCAACCTGATAATTTGTCAACCTTCTAAATATGCTCCAAGGCCTTCCAAAACTGCTGGATTTGCACGGATAACTGAAAGAGCAACTTCAAGTGCTGATTGTAGAAGTGCTTTTACTTCCCCTTGGACAAGATCAACCAGATGGCCCTGTCATTAGTTTTTCAATATGAGCTAAGTAGGCAGCTTAATAGATTGATCTGAAAGTGTATGAAGTATTGAGACAGACCTGATCCCTTCCAAATGGAGAGCCTCCAGAGTCATCTAGCCCACCATTTGACAATGTAGCTAGTGATATTGGACCAATGCGTTGATTAAGACCATATTCTGCTACGGCTTTGTAAGCCATGTCAGTTGCACGTCTTATATCATCAAGTGCCCCGGTAGAAACCCGTCCTGCTAGAAGTATTTCCTCTGCAGCCCGTCCACCCAGAAGTGTTACTAGACGTCCACGCAGTTCATCAACAAAGAGCAAATATCTATCTTCTGTTGTGGGAGGAGTGTATGTAAAGCCTAATGCACCTCCTGACCTCGGTAGTATACTCAATTTCTGAGAAAATATACAGCAATTGAAAGTAAGACAAATTTAGAACTATTACTCCGTATTAGATTGTTCAATCAATAATTGCTTCAGTTCAAACCTCCACACGTGGCTGCCCTGGCAACAGTTTTGCTACAGCAGTTCCCACAACTGCATGACCAACTTCATGCCGTGCAACAACAGCCTTTTCATTGCCCTTCAGCTTTACATGTTTCTTCTCTATGCCCTAACAAAAGTCAAAATAGTGTTCACAGTTAAATCGAGGAGCCAAGGGCAATAGCGTGGAGAACTATAATGACTAAGAACAGGAACATGCATTTTCCACAACAAATATTAAAAAAGGGAAAGAATCAACAATAAGGCAATGCGCTGAGGGCAGAACATGTGTCGCTCCCAGAAAACAAGATGCAGATGGTAGGACCGCACTCATAACTAAGACAGTGGTGCATAGAAATATTACTTGTTTTGGCTAGACAAAAAATATTAACCACAGGCTAAATGCAGAGGACAGAATCCTACTACGGGGAAGTTAGAAATCCTTTATGCTAATAAATGTACTAGAGACGTTGACAACAAGTGATTTCTTGTAAGGAAACTGAATAAATAGAAACATTAACCTAAATCCAGGGTGCTTTGAACCCCGGTGGTGGGATTGCACATCCACTCCCTCACCCCAATATCTGGTGATATTTGAGTGCTACCAAACAAAAATTCTATAATACAATTTACCACGAAACCAGCATGGGTGAACAAATTCACCATACAGAAGTTGAGCCATTAAGATAAAATGCGCTGCTATCTTGATTGCCATACTATTAAGGGGGATTATTTACATAGAAATCATTTCTAAACACGACTTTGAATATTCGTTGTACGTGTTATTTTAAGTGCCATTATGCACCAAAACAGAACCCACAGAGACAGGACAGTTCTGCAGATGGGGCTGTCTAGACATCAACAACTTTGCGAAACAAGACATGCAAATCCGAAACAGAGAAGTACAGAACTAACGGGAAGGTGTATCGATGAACTCCCTAGTTACTATGTTTGCTTTGAGGCAGTGCTAATTGCTAATGTGTGAACTATCACTATACTTTAATAGATTTGAATTGTCCCCATCAAAGATAGGAAATTTGGCTGTGAGCATTGCACAGTTGAGAAAACTAAGATAGAAATAAGGAAACAATTAGAAGCTAAATGAAGTATAACATAGTTAGGACGGCATATTCCTGCATATGCATATGCTTTAAAAAAAGAAGAAGTAATAAAAAAATTGAGATGACAGAACAACATACAGCTACAGAGCGCTCAACCGCACTGATGAAGTCAATTCTTTCCACTATTTCTTTATTTGATCTCCCAGCCAACAGAGCAGCTTCATTTACCAAATTTGCAAGATCCGCCCTGTATAAGATACTAAAAGTCAAACAAAAAGCGCTACATGGTTAAGAAAACTGAGCTGAAAGAGCAATTGTTACCCTGTAAAACCAGTTGTCATTGCAGCAATGCCACTGAGATCTACATCTTTACCAAGCGGAAGCTCTTTTCTGTTCACATGAACTTTTAGAATAGATTCTCTTCCAAACTTATCAGGAGCTTCAACCTGTCACAAAATATATGTCATCTTTCACAACAAAGATGCCATATTACTTGTTGAGAAAGGAATCTAACCATAACTACACGGTCAAATCTGCCTGGGCGCCGAAGAGCAGGATCCAAAACATCTGCTCTGTTTGTTGCTCCAAGTACAATGACAGCTGAGTTGGTATCAAAACCATCCATTTCCTAGAAAACCCAGCGAAAGTTAATAGTGACTAAACCAAGAAAGGCATAGGGATGCACTGAAGTACAGTAGAGACTCAATAGTAAGTAATTATCGTCATTATCCTACCGTGAGCAGTTGATTTAGTGTCTGCTCACGCTCATCATTACTAACAATGCGATACCTGCCATCACGACTTTTTGCCACAGCGTCAATCTACAAAGTAGAGCCGAATGCAAAGGGTTAGCATGTACTTAAGTAGACAAAACTAAATTATATCTACGGATACTTACCTCATCAATAAAAATAATTGATGGTGAGTCCTTTTTGGCCCTAGCAAATAATTCTCGTACTCTAGCTGCTCCCATGCCTACATATAGCTCCACAAATTCACTGGCAGAACAACTTATGAATGGGACTTCAGCTTCCCCTGCTACGGCTTTTGCAAGAAGTGTCTTTCCAGTTCCTGGAAGGCCCACCTGTACAAAGAAATGGATTGTGGTAACAAACAAAAGTAATTAAGTAACATTCACTACTACTACTACTATAGATGACTGCAGAACTAACCAACAAGACACCTCGAGGAGGACGCGCACCAAGACGAACATATCTTTCTGGGTTCCTTAAGAACTCCTGAACACATTATAAGATAGAACCGGCTTATTTTCTCGGATCAATAGATAGACCAAAACATCACTGCATAGACCAGATTAGCAGTAACAAGTCATAACGAAACCCATACCACAATTTCTTCCAACTCTTCTTTGGCCTCATCTACTCCAGCCACATCAGCAAATGTAACTATATCAGTAGTTTCTGAAACTTTTGCCCCACCAGAGCTTGAATTCTTCCGATTCCTCAGCTGGCCTGTCGATTGCTGATTTTACACAATAAAAATGTGTATAAACGAAATCCGACTCCAAGAGTATCGTCACCAGTTGACAGAAGTTAAAAATATTCACACATCAGTACCTGAGAAAAGCTTATTGGCAGTCGTTGAAGAACTACTGCGATTAATACAACATAAATAAGAGCCACCTGCACAATACAAGGGTGTGGTTAAAGCAAAAATCACAGATTTGAAGAGAGACTTATATACGTGGACATGAACATTGAACAATTTAAACATACACATGCATGTAACAGAAGTCACCCCTTTGCACCTATCAAGACTAAGCTATGCCTCAATTTAGAGTTTTAGACAACACGTATTGATACCAACTTCTATCAGGCTGGAGTCAATTTATCGTTTTTTTCACGTGAAAAATTCCATCCAGCTTTTCCACTAACAAGTATCATTAAGTTCATTCATGCCTAGTTCTGTAAATCTTGCGTGCACATTTGCTAGAAAGCTAGATTCCAATTTCCGTTACATACAGTGGCGGAGCCACGGCCCGGCATGCCCGGGCAGCTGCCCGGGCTAAGCTGATGCACTCCCTTGCATTGCTATCATGCATTGATGATTAAAATAAAATAAGTGTGCTTTCAAACGCTGATCAATGAGAATGCACTTAGACTTTGCCCGGGCTCCATTCGCGAGCTAGCTCCGCCACTGGTTACATAGACTTTTACTATGTTACAGAATACAATAGCATGTCCTTGCGTGTAAGTCTGTTACATAGACTTTTACTATGTTACAGTATACAACAACATATCCTTGCATGTAAGTGAGCTGGTCCAGCAATGGTAAAAATAGAGCAAAATACTTTGAGATGTTATTCTAGGTTTTACTATTTTTAATTCGTATTTGTATATCTGATGTCAAGGTGGGAGGGTGGAACACAGTTTTCTGCATAGGATTGGGAAGAGGACAGATTTGATGAAGTTATTGTTGCTAAGATAAAACAAAATCGAAAGATAAGTCACTTTTTCTGTATTACTCTTGGCAATATATGAGACGGACCAGGATTCAACTTAATGTTCTAATAAAACATTAGTGTAGGCATAACCAAAGCACCAAAGAACGTTAGATTGCCAAAGCATCCACACGGGTCGTAGGGTCGATTAAATATTAGGTTTAGAGTCAATACTAACAAAACTGAGCAACAAGTCCTTTTGTTTGCTTGCTATAAAAGGCAGAGCCCCGGGTCTTTGGTCCAAAATTTTTGAGTACATGATATGTTTTTGTTTAGGTTGTAAAAAACTCCTTGGATTCTAGTCTCTTGCAAAAATCTCTTAAATGTTAGTACCATATATATAACAACCGTTTGATCTTTTCTTCCCCTTCATTGCCGGTAAGTCAGTATCTAACTAGTTTACATACAAAATCTAGAACGCTCAAACAAACCAGACCAAACTGAAGTTCTGCGATCCATTTCGAAACTCAACACCATCTACAGTTCTAGAATCTGTATCACTGTATGCACTAAACGATACTTTCCGTATTCCATATTGCCATGTGATTAATGTTATTACTATAGTATAATTTTCAAGGCACATTGGTCACATGTGTACAATAGATAACCTCAGCTGAAATTCCTTACCAAGGCCGAATTAAGCATGCCGCCGGACCTCCTATCTGGCGACCCAAACTCGACCATATTCTCCACCATCTTCTCATACGGTGTCTTTATGTCCACCGGCCGCGTCGTCGTGAAGACGATTCTCCTTGGAACGACAGCATTGTCCGAAACGGCGCCGTCTGTTACACCCTGTGTTTGTGGCTGCTCCACCACACTGGCCTCGACCTCGGGGCGAAGCCGGAACATAACGTGCACCCCATCTACCTCAACCTTCTTCACCTGGTCCTTGTCTATACTGGCCAGGAAGTCGCTATAGGGGACGCTGATGTACGTCGTCTGCGGCCGGGGCTCGGAGCCAGGCAACGTGATCTCGGGCCGCAGCATGCGGAGCGCGAATATGGCGAAGCCGAGCTGCAGCAGCAGGAACCCCATCTCCCGCCCCTGCACTATGGGTTCCCAGAACCACCGTCCAACGCCGCCGCCCTTGAGCACCTTCCGGCGCCACTTGTTCTCATCCCTCCTGGAGGACGAAGAGGGCCGCGACGGCGGCGCGCTCGTGGTGCTCGTGCTGGTGGTGTCGGCTCCTGGCTCCGCTGCCGAGTCGCGGTCGCCGTCGCCGGTGGAAGAGGCGTCTCCTGGCCCGTCGCCGTCGCGCTCGACGTTGGCGCGGCAGCGGATGCGGCGGTGGATGAGGGCGAATCCGAGGCCCCGCGGCGGTACGGCGGACAGGCGGATGGAGGGGGCGGCGCCTCGAGGAGCGGCTCGCCAGCGGAGGGGGCGGAGGAGCGACCGGGAAGGGGACGCGATGGGGAGCGAGACGAGGGTTTCGGCGGCGGCGGCGGAGGCCATGGAAGGAAGCGGGAGGGGAGGCGAGCCCCGAATCCTAGATTCGCGAGAGAAGGATAAGGGGGCAGCAGAGACGGAGCTCGCTGCTGCGCGCGTGGAGGAATCCGTGGGCGGAGCGAGGCGAGGAGATGAGGAACAGAGGAAGGCAGAGGCCGAGACGAGACGAGACGAGACGGCGAGGGAGGGAGGGAAGGAACTCCGGCCGTTAGCTTCGTATCTCGCCGTCACGGCGGGTTGTTAAGCCGCTTCGTGCCGTAACCTACGGTCACCAAGCGTAACCTTGACTGACACACCGGCCCCACCACGGGACCTTGATTATGGGACCCAGTATCAGTGGGAGGTTGTGATATTTTTTTATTTCACTGGCTTATCCGTTCCGTGGGGATATGGCACGGAGCCGCCGAGAGGGAGTTAACGGGATTGGTGGGGGCGAGTTCTTCGTTGTCAGTGGGAGCGGGATTATGTGTGTCAGGAGGTGGGGTCGGTGTAGATATTTGTCGCGTCGGACGGTGCAGCGCGGCGAGCCGCTCGTGTCCACAGAAACGATGAAAGACTATCGAATTTGGGAGCATTTCTTCCACTGTTCCACAACACAGAAACGATGGATTTAGTACTCCCTCCGACCCGAATTAATGGGCGGGCCGTATTTTTTGCAAAAACCCCCCTGGTGTTTTTCACCTGAAGAAAGAAACCCTCCCGCAGCCTCGTCGTGCTCTGCTCGCGGTGCGCCGCCTTCTCCGCCCCTCCCGCGCCGATGCTCCGCCCCTCCGGCGCCGCTGCTCCACCCCTCCCGCTCCGCCTCCTCCGCCCGTCCGGCGCCGCTGATCTACCCCTCCCGCTCCGCCTCCTCACGCCCCTCCCGCTGCGGAGATCGAAGATGAAGTTGAATCCTTTTCCCCTCAAGATCCGAACTTTCCCGGCGGCCGCGGCGGATACGGGTAGGCGGACGAGCTGGCGTCCGTGCTGTGCGCGATGGGCGCGCCGCCAGGCCCCGGGGATGTGCAGAGCATGACGGAGGAGATGGACGCCGACAGGGACGGCTTCGTCGACCTCCGCGAGTTCGCCGCCTTCCACTGCGGCCACTGAGGCCATCTGCGCCAAGCTCGTCCACCAGCCAGCCGGCCCTGGACAGGAGCACGCCGGCCGCGGCGCACCTCGCCCCAAGTGTGCGGGAGCTGGGAGCCGAGTAGGTTTCGCCGCTTCGGAGTGCGGCATGGCGGCCTCGACCACGCCGGGAACCGCGAACGCGTCGTCGCCGCGCTCCGCGCCCACCTCTCCGCCTCCGGCCGCCCTCTCCGCGGCCTCGCCTTCCTCCAGGTCATCCACACGCGCGCCCACCTCAATCTCTCTCTCTCTCTCTGTCCTGATTGATCTGTGATCTTTTCCTGTTGCAGGAATTTGATTCTGGGTCTATTATTAGGGGCTGATGGAAGATCTGTAGAGGTGTGGGTTTGGTTGGTACGGAAGCAATTGTCCAGGTGAGATGTCATGATCTGGACACCTAATATCTAGGAGGCACTTGGTATGCAACAGCAGCTTTAGATTTCTCTGATTGGTTAACTGAATATTTGCTGTGAATAATCAGACGATAGAGTACTTGTGCTTGTGCATCTTGTGAACATTTAGTTGCTAAAATACATGATCTTAGTTTTTAACTTAACTTCATACTCCAACAAGTGTGTGCAGTAGCACAATATACAAAACATATAGTGTGTGCAGTAGCAGAATATACACAACCTCTTGAACACTTATAATTTACAACATAATATAGTGTGTGCAGTAGCACAATTGTTTTGTTTTGTGTTGTTTGCTTCAGTCCTCATGTGTTGTATTGCTCTTGATCCTCTTCCTGGCCTTCTTGTATTGCTCTTGATCCTCTTCTTCTCCTCCTCTTCTTCTCCTTAGGCTTCTCTTCTTCTATTCTTGGTTGTATTGAAGCTTCAAATTCGCCTAATTGTTTTTCCCGGATGAGATGAAGTTTCTGCAAATAGTAAACATAAATTGTGTCATCATAAAACATCGACATACTATCTTAAAACAGATAATTCGAAGCAATAAGAAATTGACATACACTCTTGACTTGGCGGCATGGACGGATAATGCTTGATGGGTCCTCCAACCATGTGCCATATTCTTTTCCTGCGATCATGGTTTTATCATCTAGGAGTACTTGGGACCTTCCTTTTCTCTTTGATGCTTTCTTTGCTTGTTTATCCTTCATCTTCTCCTCCTCTTGCTCCACTAGTTGTTTCTCATACTCGGCTATTAGCTTTAAGGTATCTTCATACAGTGTGCTATCAACCTCTAGTATGTTAGGCAGCTTTCCCTCTCTTATTAGCTTGTCCTTGCCCATGTGGGGTGGCTTATATGTGTTTCCACCTTGGTCTTTCATAATCTCCAACAAGACAGACTGCAAGGTGATATACACTTTGGCAAGTGTCTTCACGTCATATGCATCATAAGCCTGCTCCACTGTTTCTATCAGTTCTTTTAGATTTTTAGGTGCACTCTCGAATGCCAAGGATTGGATGGAGCTGAAGAAGCAAAGGTCCAAAACATTCAAATCTGGCGAGTTAGGAGGTTGGAAAGTCAGCCTAATATCCAGTCCCGAAGCTTTTACGGCGGCTAGAAATACAGGATCATCAGGCTGAACATGCGTTCGAGCATTGTCTTGTTGTATCCATATTGTTTCATCATATCCATCATCAGGCCACACTTCTACAATTGCTGGAATTACCTTCTCACAGAGGTATTCCCGCATTACATCTCTAGTAACATTGACGTTCTTTAATTCCAGTGTGCCTTTTGTCCTATACTTTGAGTCGTATTTGGCAACATCTTCTGTGACAAAAGCCCACATGCCAACCTTTCCGTCAAATGTGACATTTCCTTGCTCATCATGTCTAGGTCTAGCAACTAAAGTTAAGAACATGACCTTGCCGATGTTGTTTTTGTTATGGATAGTACGAACTGGTGCTGCTTCTTCTCGTGTTAGGTAGTACGTCCGATCTGTCTTAGTCATGTTAAACCATTTTTCATCCATGTGCATTGTGTTGCCCATCTTTTTGAACCAAATCTTTGCTTGTGAGATTGTGGTTTCATCGACCATTGAGATGCAATGTATGAGTCTTCTTAATCTGTTTTGAAGTGTTAGATGTGTCTTTAGGCTATTGGTATGTCGCCTTAAATCGCCCCATTCCAACCTCTTTTGAAGTGTTGTGAAAGGGATATCAAGGGATCTAGCCAGCGCCCTCAATGTACCTCTTTGGTTGAAGGGAATTTGAGGCACCCTTTCATCGAGTTCAAGCTCCCTCCTCTTTCTTCCGCACCTGCCCTTCCGCTTATTTGAGAAATCGGGCACTTCATTTCTGTCCTCTTGATCTATGGCATTCTTCCATATCTTCTCCACTGATCTCAGACTTATTCCCAAAAGTTGAGCCACATTTTCCTTATCTGCCTTTACCACAGGTCTATCTTTTCCTAGAGCTTTGAGTGCGATATATGCTGCAAATTTAGAACTCTCCGGCACATCATGTCTTTGCACAGCATGTTCTTGTTCTTCTACTTCTGGAACATCAGCAGCTTCTTCTCCTTCTTCTTGAACATCAGCAGCTTCTCCTTCTTCTTCTGGAACATCAGCAGCTTCTTCTGGAATGTGAGCAGGTTGCTCTTCTTCTTCTGGAGTATGTGGACTGAAGTTGAGATCCTCCAGCTCTATTGGTGGAGTTAAGTTGATATCAAAGAGGACCATCTTGTCCTATGGTGGACTGGGCAGCCTGCAGAAAAGCATTTGAGGAGTATTTAGTTTCTCAGAAATTAATATAGGCAGCATAACCACAATATTGCATCAGTAATATTATTTAGTTTCAGAAAATGTTGTGATCAAATGACTGGTAATATAGGCATCAGTAATATAGGCAGCATAACCACAATATTGCATCAGTAAGTTCCCATCTACTTACAGATGCTCTAGTACTCGCACAACATAATATACTCCACACAACATAATCATGACTGGTCAATAGCTCATTTTATTAGCAGGGAGCAGCAAAAAAATGCTCACACAGGAGTAACAGAATTAAGATGCACAGCAATGTCCTATTTTCACACATGTTTGTTTGTTGTTGGCTGTTTAGCTGAGTAGCTGATAAGCTATGAGCTACTGTAGTATTTCTTACACAACAAACAAATGCATGATCTATATCTTATTGTTGATGTTCTTGTTGTTTATGCAGTGGATGTTGGTGCTGCTGTAGGCAGTAAGTTAACTTGTTCTTGTTCTCATTTCAGGAATGGTGCTGATAAGGAAGATGGAGGAACTAGTTGATTCCATTCAGGCATGATAATTCAGGTAATTCATCAACACTGATAATGAGCTGTACTCTCATCATACATTGCTGAATAAGGAGTTGTACTCTGTATCCATATGTGTGTGTGACATGAAGGAGTACCTACAGCTTACATGTTGTTTGCCTCTGCTACATCACAACTAGAAGAAACCATCATAACTACCTTCAGTCCTCATACTTGTTTGCTCTGTTTGCTTTATCTAATTCAGCAGCAGTGGTGTGAATAAATATATATTGCAGACCCAGAAGAAAACATGATGATGAACAGTTTGAGACCCAGGAGTATTTTCATTCAGTTAAATTTCATTTCACATGTGTTGTTATGTGGTGACAATACATAGGGCAAGTCAGCACATTAACGAGGCAGACAAACTCAGCAAAAGAAACAACCAAATGATTCAAATGTCTAAAATGGCTGCAACGTGGTAGAAGGAGTACTAAACAAGTGCAATACTATGGCTACCCACATAATCCATAAAACAGAGTTGCTCGAATTGGCTCTTGACCTGTAATACTGGCGATACACTGCAATTCAGGAAACCCTTGCCCATAGGAGGTGACAAATTCAGTGTATCATGACTAATCTTGTTGCCTGTGATTTAATTGTGCTCCTGGTTCATTTGTGATCGATGAATTGTGCTCCTGGTTGATTGGTGACTAAATAGCATCTAGTTTCCTCCCCATGGAACCTATATATGTTCAAATTGTGCTCAAATTAGATTACTCTGCGATTATAAGTTAGATTGCATCTCTGTTAGCTTTGTGTTGCATCTGCAAGCCTGTGATTGAATCATGCTACTGGTTGATTTGTGATTTTGACGAATTGAGATAACTGTATATCTGAATTAAGGAGTGAACTATTTGCAGATTAAGGAAAAGGGGACAATGACAACAATGGCGCTGGTGCAGCATCCAGTGGTGAACTCCAGCTGCAGGGACGGGCAGAGCTTTACTTACAACTGTAGCGGACTCCTGCTTCTTGATGACGAGCAAGGCGGACTCGGCGAGCTGGCCGCGCGCGTCCACCGCGGGAGGCCTAGACGGCTCCTGTGCCACCTCCGCGGGTACGGTCCTGGACCAGAGCGGCGAGGGCACAGTCGGGGCGGCAGAAGGTGTCGGCGCGGTCCCCGCGGGCAGGTGGTGGCGCAGTCCCCGCGGCGGCGTCTGGGCCCGTCGTCCCGGCGGAGGCGTCGCGCGGGCGCGGCGATGTCAAGGGGAATCGGCCGCGATGTCAAGGGGAATCGACCGGCGGCGGGAGCCCTCCGAGGGAGCGTCCCAACTGCGGGCGGATCCGCCGCGGACTCGCTCTCTCCGGCGAGCTGAGGACGCCGGCGAGCCGCCCGTCCGCCCGCGAGGAAGACGTGATTTCGAACTGAGGACCTAGTTGTAAAGATTTTGAACAGGCAGGGGGTTTTTGTAAAAAATGAAATACACACACTCCCGCCCATTAATTCGGGTCGGAGGGAGTAAAAAAATTATGTGGAGTGTTGGGCAGATCTACACCTTCCTTCTCACCGAGCTAGGTGCAATCATAAGATACTCCCTCCGTCCTAAAATAAGTGTCTCAAGTTTGCTCAAAAGTGGATGCACATGTCTAGATACATGCACCTTTAGGCAAACTTGACACTTATATTTTGACGGAGGGAATACTCAAATTTGTAACATGGTGCAAAATAAGTAAAACAAGCATCACAGCCTACTTATATTGCTCTGTCGGTTGCTTTAGGCATGATCGGTGGCAACGTCTATGTTGAGTTCACTAAAAGGCATCCACACAGATAAGGTCAAGCGTTTACTCTTCGATCACTCAACATTAGTTGGCCTTCTACCCTCAAGGTCAGGTCTTCTCCAGAGACACAAAAACGAGCAATTTCAGGTCATGCCGGGGTCGGGTCTCAGTGTAAAGTGACTAGGTTCCCAAACCTCATCTGTCCGAAATACTGAACAACCCAAAATATCAAGCCTAACCCAGACTTTTCGGGTTGGGTCGTCGCGCTGAGCTATCCATGCCCCAGGCATAGTGCAAGAGTGTAGCGGTGTAGTTGAACACTTGTCCGACCAGCCAAGGTCATGTCTGTAGGTGGCCAACGGGCTGGTCTCGACACGACATGACCCACCTTGCCTATAAACGGGCATGGCATGGTCCACGACGACACGTTCATAAGCGGGTCGTGCCATGCCAGCCCACGTGCTTCGCCTCGACGCCCAGGCATGGCAACTTTGAGCATTTTACGCTATTCTGTTGGCTAATTATGGCCTTTTAGGCCTATTTTTTGGGAAAAAACTTAAAAATAAAAAAATGATAAACGGGTCTATCGTGCCGGCCCGCGTGCCTAGTGTCTCGGCCTAGACACGGCCCCAAGCATGCCGCAGACGAGGCACGATCCGTTTAGCCACGTGCCAGCCTAGGCCCTAACGGGCCAAGCACGCATGCTAGCGGGCCGGCGTGCGAGCAGTGGCCAATTTGGCCACCTATAGTCATGTCCTCTACAAAAAAAAGTTTGAACAATGTAATTTCTTTTTTCGAGTGGAGATTTCTTAATCCCGAGCTCTAGTGCTCCCTGTGTAAAAAAAAAAATCAAAACTCATATTTCGAAGTTTCAGAAAAATGTGAAAAAAATATGGATATTCTTAAAACTTTTTAAATTTTGTCATATTTGTGTAGCCCCAAATATAAAGTATTTCTAATTAAAATTTTGCACGTTTTAGAATACATCATTGAGAATATCCATGATTTTTTCACAATTTTTTTGAAACTTCGAAATATGATTTTTATTTATTTTTAAACGGAGAGAGCACAAATGGATTTCCGCTTTTTTTAGACATGACAATGTAATTTTTGGTCGTTCTTTTTCCTCACGGTAGCGACGTGCCAAGGATCCAGCCACAATTCCTACTGGCTCCTGGGCTCCAATGAAGATAGAACTGTATTCGATTCCAAACCCATGTGGACACACGAAGCACGAATCCGATGGCGGCACTACAAACGCCATCCCCATTCGCCGGCTCCGCCAGCCGCTTCGCCCCTCGCCTCCGCTACCTACTCCTCCCAGCCACAACCATGTCGCTCTCCTCCATCGCTTCCTCCCAGAGCCCCGACCCAGGCCGCGCCGCCGGAGAGGAGCGGCCTCTCCTCCCGCACTCGACCCTCGAGATCGCCGGCGCGCGGCGCGGCCTCCTCGCCGGCTTCGACAGCCTCCGCCGCCCGTACCGCGCCTTCCCGTGTTCGCGTCGAACCGCCACGTCGAGACCATCTTCGCCGCCTTCACGCGGTCGCTCCCCACCGTGACATTCCGGCGCGAATGCCTCCGCACCCCCGACGACGGAGCCGTAGCCCTCGACTGGGTCTCCGGCGACGACCGCGCGTTGCCGCCAGACGCGCCAGTGCTAATTCTGCTGGTATGGTTTCGCTTTCCTTCTCGTGGTGTTGCGCGGTGGACACGATGAAAGTGTGTGGCATTTTGTTCGCGTCAAGGATACCAGTGAGGTGGGATTTGGTTAGGATGCCAGTGCGGTGGAATTTGGCTCGCTTGAAGGAATCCGTCTAGACTCTAGAGTTATGTGCGGTACTGTACCTTGTTCGATGATTAAGAGTAGCTAAGATGTTATATGTGCAATTCGCTTTTGATGACCTTTATTGTTGGTGCTATTGCCTGTGAAATGAGAGGAGGTGCTGCTGAGTTTTGGTTAATTGTGAAATGATCTCTCATCTGTATTGGAGGATTTAGTTGTCTCTCATCCCTGTATAGGAGGATTTAATTGTGCTGCTGAGCGGTGCATTCCTGATATTTTACACCGGGAACTTGGATTGGTGAAGAGATCATAGGTGAATTAGGGGTATAGTACTAACTATTTAAGTGCTGGGCAAAGTTAACTGAGGAAAAATATTCCTCCATAACTTTCACCTCAAGCAAAGAAAATGGATGCTTGAGCATTATTTTTTTTGCATTTTTCATGCAGCATTTAACTGAGTACTCAGCAAAAGATCTGCCGAACCAAGCATTTTACTAAACGGTAAAAAAAATACTAAATGCTGCCGCTAGAGTATAGGCTGTTCTAACAAAAAAATTATCATAGTGCGGAAGGGAACATTGTTGTTCTACATTCATATTTTGTATTGATCATGCTAATTTTGCTTTGTTGCAAGCATAGATGACTATTGAGATCAGCATTTTTTTTTCTCAGTGCCTCTTGTTTGCAGTAGTATGCACACTGTTTGCTTGTAGTTTCATGCTGTCAAGTTTCATGCGCTAACCACTATTCCATAAGACCGATCTGATGGAAAGGGCTAGGCAATCCACTTATACACATCAACACCCCCCTCACGTGTGACGGGAAGACAAGGGAAGACAAGTCAACACGTGTAGAGTCAGAGGCAGGCCCAAGAGGCATGAGGTGCCTGTACGTGGCCTATACGTGCCTATACGTGGACACCGAGGGGGCAATAGCAATTTTAGAATAAAGTGCGGAAGATAGGACTCGAACTCGAGACCTTGGCTCTGATACCATGTCAAGCTTCATGCGCTGACCACTATTCCAAAAGACCGATCTTATGGAAAGGGCTAGACAATCCACTTATACACATCAACACCCCCCCCTCACGTGTGACGGGAAGACAAGTCAACACGTGTAGAGTCAGAGGCAGGCTCAAGAGGCATGACGTGCCTGTACGTGGCCTGTACGTGCCTATACGTGGACACCGAGGGGGCAATAGCAATTTTTGGATAAATTGCGAAAACCAGGACTCGAACTCGAGACCCTGGCTCTGATACCATGTCAAGTTTCATGCGCTAACCACTATTCCATAAGACCGATCTGATGGAAAGGGCTAGGCAATCCACTTATACACATCAACACATGCATGCATAGTTTTTAATTAGCTTATGGCTAATGCTTGATAGTGGGAGTTTGATGTTGGCAGCCCGGTCTGACAGGGGGAAGTCAGGATACATATGTAAGGCATATGCTTTTGAGAGCCAGAAGCGAAGGATGGCGTGTTGTGGTATTCAATAGCCGTGGATGTGCAGCCAGTCCTGTGACTACAGCTAAGGTACTTCAATTGCTTTGTCGTTTTACGCGGCAAAATTAGCTTTAGGTCCTGAGAAAATAATTAACATTTGCAAATAAAGGCAAATGGTTTTAGAAAAGTTATTCATCAATAATGCAAACCTGTCGACCCTCGTCTAGGAATTTCACATAAGCCAAGGAAGCACAAAAAAATATAAATGTGTCGCACGAAAGCAAACAGCCTACCGGTCTCCTACTACATGTCTCCCTGCATGCAGTGTGTCCTTTTCCCCCTCCATTTTCTCTCATGAATAGAAAGTGACAGGTCATACTAATATTAGAAACAGGATCATTCGGTATCTTATTCTGGAAGCTTGCCAGATTTATATCTTCCAGATAGACAGAAATGTATTGAATCCAATTGTAGCTAGTGTCTTTCTTAGCTCTCTCAATGTGTTTAACCACCTACCAAACAATTGTCTTACATCTCCATCAAAAGCCACAGCTTGCCATGTTCCAGACAAAATGTGCAATTGAGCAGGTAAGAGCAGGTGTTTAATAGTTTGCTCCTGACCACCAAAATGTCAGTATTTATCCTCAGTCCAACCTGTATTTATTAAAACATCTTTGGCAGGGCTGCTTCTCTTAAACACAACCACGTGTTTTCATAGTTTTCAATGGTCTCTTTATCTTCCATAAACTTATGTGGAAAGTTCAAACTTTCAGTTTTTATGATAAAACAGTTTTCAAAGTTTTGTAAAATGAATCCGACAGTTAAGCACTTAGTGCTAAGCATCCAAATTAGAGAATCATGTCTATCCATCCATGCAATGCCAGCACTTCTACGTTTAACTTGTCCCATATTCGCTAAGTATTCAAAACAGATATGTTAGTCTTGGAATATTTTTGTGCTGCAGAGCATTTATCAATCCATTTATCCTCTCAGAACTGTGTTCTTTTCCCATTTTCCTTCTTATTATGGAGAATTTATAAAACACTCTAGTTCCCATAATATACCAGCCTAGAAAAACTTATTTCATTTGTTATTAAACCAAGTTCATATCTAAAGGAATCGTATGTTATGCATCCAGTGTGATACTGTAGCTTTTATTCAGTACTTACTAATTAGCAATTACTCTACGGCTGAAGGTTTCTTAAGACTTTATTAGGAGTTAGGAGTATGACATGAGCATTGGGTATGATAAGGTTCATCAGAACCTGCTGATTTGACATGAATCTCATGAGAAGCGATGTCTTGTTCGTAAGCATAGGTCTTGGTAGTGTGGTGGATTAATCTTGTGGAGGAGACCTAGGAAGTAACAGTGTGTCCTAATACATAGCATAGCCAAGCAGACAAATATAACGACTAAAGCAGATAGTTAGTTAAAAAACAAATAAAGCAGAAACTCTTCAAGAGCATCTTAGCTTCTAAATATATTGACCCTTATTTTCTGCCATGCACAGTTCTATTCTGCTTCATTTACTGGGGATCTCCGTCAAGTAGTCGATCATGTTACATCCCGTTATCCTGAATGTAATATCTATGCTGCTGGCTGGTCCCTTGGAGCAAATATTCTCGTGCGCTACCTTGGCGAGGTGAGCTATGTACTCAGTGATATAGAACTTTACAGTTCTACTCAACATCAGAACATTTTTTCCCTCGTCCATTGTCATTTTCAGCAAAGTTATACTTCACTTAAGTCCTTTTGTAGCGAATCATGCTTAGTTAACCTACGTATGCAACATGCACCACTTCTCTTTGAAGACATCAATGTTAATCCAAGTGACTAGCATTGGACAAGCTCTTTTTTATTCCTATATGAAATTGATCTAAAAGGTCCATTTCCTGTGCCTGTCTATAACCTAACTCAATAACTATTTGTTTCCAGGAGACTGATAATTGTCGTCTTTCTGGAGCAGTGTCCTTGTGCAATCCGTTTGATTTGGTAATTGCAGATGAAGATTTTCACAAAGGGTTCAACAACGTCTATGATAGAGCACTTGCTAACTCTTTGAGGGCCATTTTTAAGAAGTAGACCTTTTGTTCACTTTTTCCTCCAATCTAAATAATTTCCACGCCCATGATCAAACACCTGATTTTTTGGAACTTCTACAAAATTTAGGCATGCGCTGCTTTTCGAAGGACTGGATGGTGAATACAACATACCAAAGGCAGCCAATGCAAAAACTGTTAGAGATTTTGATGAAGGGCTAACCCGAGGTTTGTGCTGACCTGAAGCTGGAATGATACTTCCTTATCTATACCCATTGGCACACCACACTTAAAATACACTTCAATTGTGGGCAGTTTCATTTGGTTTCAAGTCAGTGGATGATTATTACTCCAACTCAAGCAGCTCAGATTCCATCAAGAATATTTCCATACCCTTATTGTGCATACAGGTGAAGCTACCAGTTCCTTATGCTGCACTAGTGCATTCAGAAACGACAGCTGTCTAATTCTTAGGTTAAAATGATGCCATTTATAACTTACTGAGAACTGACCTTAAGATTTATTTGAAGCTATTGAAATGGTGAACTAGGAATACTGTAACACACACTAATTCATGGCTTTCGGCATTGTAATTAAAATGAAAGCTGGAGATACATTTGAATGCTTACAAATGTCTTGCAATTTTAGAAGCTTAAATCGATCAGAGTTGTGATAGGCTTGGCGAGCCAACGTAAAAACTAGCCAGTCCCATGAGTATGAAACCCATTTGGGCGAGAGTAGTACTAGGCTGGGTGACCTACTGGGAAGTTCTCGTGATAGGCTTTCATATCTAAGGGTTGTGATAGGCTTGGCGAGCCAACATAAAAACTAGCCAGTCCCATGAGTATGAAATCCATTTGGGCGAGAGTAGTACTAGGATGGGTGACCTCCTGGGAAGTACTCGTGAAAGGGTTTCATATCTAGCCTACCCTAACTTGTTTGGACAAAAGGCTTGGGAGAAGAAGGAGAAGAAATCGATCAGAGTTGGGCAATCACAAGAATAATTTTAGATAACATCAGACATGATATTCACTCCTTAAGGTGCATATGTTGCTTCAAGCTGATACTTTGAAATTCATGTCGTGATCATGCAATAAGGAAACAAGGAATAGATGAAGACCCAATTCACATTCATGGACTGCACGGTAACTTTAAAATTAGTGCAGTCTGTTTTGTACTTCCATAAGCATGCCGAAAAACAAGTCCATTAGCTTGTTCGAAAATAATGCCATACATGGATATACTGGAAAACTCTGGTTTGCACTTTTGTATTATAATGCTTAGCCTAACTATGTGCAGGCAGATAATGACCCAATTGCACCATCTAGGGGAATTCCTAGAGAAGATATCAAGGTATTTTCTCATTACAGTACGCACCCATTTTTCACCTATTGATGTCTTGCTTGACCACCTAAGGGCAAACATGCCAACATATCCACTCGAAATCACAATCTGCTGATTTGGCTTGGTGCTGCACCAGTGCCCAGAAACGACGTAAAAGAGTCTTGTTCGTTTATTGTTTCAGGCAAATCCGAACTGCCTACTGATAGTCACACCACAGGGTGGTCATCTTGGATGGGTAGCAGGTGATGAAGCTCCATTTGGATGTCCTTGGACTGACCCTATAATAATGGAGTTTCTAGAACATGTTCGCAACGAAAAGAGCTCAAGCACCAAGAATAGCACCTCGTACGAGCAGCAAAGTGCTCCACAGACATCGGTACCCCACGTGTCCGTGCATGTACAGAGATAGGTCTTCATAATGTTTCCGCTCGATAGTCACGTTGTATACGCATAGTTAGGTCTTCAATTTCTGCAGCTGAAATGTGATACATTGATCCACAAAACAAAGGTATATGGTCGATCCTACACCCTATGTTTGGTTCCTTAGCATGCAGTTTCATTTTTAATCTGGTATATGATTTTGTTCTTCAATCGATACTTTCTAAATTTCTTATCTCTGCAAACTATACCTGGCGCAGGCTCTCTAATTTGTGGGCGTTGGTAATCCATTGCTGGCTCCCAGTTTACTGAAATTTTGACATGAAGCATTTATCTTCCATTCGAAAGGATGCTGTATCAAACATTACCATGTTGTATATAGTATTTTCTTCGCTTTAACACAAGGGCTGAACGCTTAAACTACAGACCACCAAGTTTCTAGTCGTGGTTTTGAGCGGTCACTTTGGTCACCTGAAAACTGGAATACTACTGCAGCTTGAAAGATGACCAGAAGGTAAGAGTTGCCCCCTCCCTCCTAATAGCATCACAATCAGTATGCATGCCTTGTCGTTCTGTTTTGGTTGTGCCGGAGTTCGTACTACTGACAAAAGGGAATTTCTATGGACACGTATGTTATCTTTAAATGTTTCCAATCGATTCATTCACTTGGTTCTCATATCAAACGATCAGCTCGTTCTCATATCAACATCGATTTCTCATTTGCAATCTTGCTTCTTCTTATGAAAACACTACCGTCAGTATCAGTTGGAGTGAAATGTCCACTTGAGCTAGGCAATCCTAGTCGCCCACGAATAAATCCTACTCATAAGGCGTCCTCGTTTTACGTGTTTTTTCTTTGACCAAGATTACTCCAAATACATAAACATTATTGGTATATAATTAGCATCATTAGAAAGTGTTTTTTAATATGAATCCAACGATACTAATTATGTAGACTATAATGAAGATATTTCTACTCAAATTTATCGGTCAAAGTTCGTCTTGGAATGCGCGTGTGCCATATTCATCGAAAACGGAGGTAGTAGTACATAATCAACTCTTTAATTAGATTATCTGGGCACTTGTGATTTGGCCACAGCCGCCGCGCTCTCCACGAGGCAGCTAGTAACGTTATGTCGTCCACCTCGGCGACGGCGTCGTCGGAGCTAGCGCTCTGGTCTTGCCGCTCGTTTAGCTTCTGCTTCAGCTCTTCCAACTGCAGATCGAGTAGACGCTGGCCATTAGCCCATTATACGCGAATGATCGACCATTCGACCCGACCATGGAGGTTGGAGAGGATGGTATAGTATGCATGGAGGCATGGAGCTAGCACGCTCGTATAACTATGACGTACGTACCTGTGCGGCGAGCGTGAGCTTCTCCTGCTTGAGCGACTCGACGCGGGCGTGGAGGTGGTCGTAACCGGAGCGCAGCTCGGCGAAATCCGTCTCGAGCTGCTTGGACCGCCAGCGGGCGCGCTTGTTCTGGAACCAGATGGCCACCTGCCGGGGCTGCAGCCCCAGCTCCCGCGCCAGCTCCGCCTTCTCCCGGGGCTCCAGCTTGGCGGCGCGCCGCGAGTGGAACGTGCTCTCCAGCGACCGCACCTGCTCCTCCGTGAACCGCCGCTTCCTCTCCCCGCCGACGCTGCCGTTACCTGTTTCGCCGCTCAGCTGCTGCAGAAACTGGCCCTGCCCGTCGGCGTACATATAGAACTTGCAGTCGCTCTCCATTTCGTAGCCGTCGCGGTATCGAATCGTGGAGGATCAACTCCACTTAAGCTTAGGCTAGTGAAGTGCAGGCGTGTAGCTGTGGCGTTCGGGACATGGCGCTCCGGCCCGGAATTTATACCGGCGCCCGGTGCACGGGTCCAGCCGGCGCGGCTCTCACACGTGGCTCCGCGCTTCTCCGTCAAAGCTCGTAGGCCCTCCGTCGCTTTACGCGGGGTGCCAGGTGTTGCTCGTCGTGCCGGTGGCCCGCGCTCATATGGACGGAATGGTTATCCGTCTCGAGATCGAGTTGGGCTCCCCGCCGCAGCACACGTGGTGTGCGCGCGTAGCTGGAGTGCGAGATCCTCTCTCGTTAGGAGTTAGGACAAACTTTGTTCAAGAAGGAACATGTCTCGACCATGGCTCGACTATTGACTATTAAGAGGTCAATTTAGCGTACTCCATCCGTTTTTATTTACTTTGAGTTCCTTTAAATAAACCACAACGCAAAGTAATCGCTGAGGGAGTACTAGCATGCTAGCTAGGTGGACAGCGTCTTTCGACCCATTTCTAACTTTTTAGCACAAAATACAAAATGAACGAGATATTTTAAAAAAAATCACAACTTGACCTTTTTTTTACACGACACCCTGGGCTAGGGCGTCATGCTGCTGTAACGCCACCGGCTGACACAGCTCGAGGTGCCATGTATTGTGGCGCCCTACCACAGGGCGTCATGCGCTATGTACCATGACGCCCAACACTCTAAGGTCAGGCGCTACGAAAAATGGTTAGGTCGTGCAATTTTCTTAAATCTAATTTATTTGTGTTAAAGTTTAAGAAAATAGTTAAATTTATCAATTTCCCCCATGTCGATAGGCTCAAGAGTCGCACACCTTTCAGGGATAGGCTTGTTACCATTTGCCTAGGTAGGGTCTCAACCGTTTTCGTGAAAAACAATAAAATAGACTCTATAACAACTTTAGCATAAAATGAATCTATTTTGAAAATAATTTCGGATGTGACCAATTTGGTAGCGCCTTTATGGCGATATACCCCTACCGACGTGTCAACGCCGGGCCCGGGCCTACACGTCGTCATGAAAATTCTAAATTAAAAAGGGTGGTACCCTGGGCTGCAACGCTACCCTCAAGGGTATAGCGCCCCAGTCCATGGTGTCACTCTCTTTGACTAAGGATTTTAAAGCCCTTGTCCGGAGCCCTATACACTAAAATGTAGAATTTCAAAACTCTGTAACTTTTGATTTAGATATCCAAATGATATAATTCTTTTTTTAATTATGGACAGGAAATTAATTATCTTTGTATTGACACTGGTCTCATGATGGTTAGACAAGTAGATACTATTTAATGAATTATTTTCTTATGTTAGTTTATTTTTGAATCCTTAGGCGATTTTGGAACATGGTTGTCAACAAACATTTCATCCAAAATTTATGACAACAGGAGTACCTTGAATAGCCAAACAAGTACCCACTTTTACCATGCTTCACACATATTTTCAAATACGAATTTGTACAAGCAATTTATAAGTTGTGTGTTACTCTTTAAATAAATTAATTTGATGATTAGTATTGATCAAGCAAATTCATATGCTATGGTCGATGATGGTAGTATTTTATTAACTTAATTCTTGTTAACTTTAGTTGCTATATGCAACCGATCGTGTTTGTACTAGCTAATCTTTTACTTGCTAGATACTAGAAACCGCTATTGAGACATTTGTTAGATTCTACTTTTTATGGATCTTTACCATAAATATTTATAAATTATATAGATTATACATTGTGAAAACATAGATTTAAACTTTGTTAGAATACACATTTTAGTACCTTCCAATGAATTCACTACAAACAAAAAATATAGCAAATAATATTTATTAATAATGCCAACTATGTTGTTAAATTATGCAAACAAACAAAACTTATACTTATAATATTGACATGTTAAAAACAAGACTCATAGAAATATGAAAGTTTAGTATAAATTGTACAATGCTCTGCAAAGAAGAGCCTTTGTTAAGACTTTTAGGCAACTTTGGTGTCTCAAACTTGTTGCTATTTTTTTACAAAAATCCTGGTTGTTCATTTGGGGCGGTAGGGGAGTAAGAAGGGCTGGTAGGGATCTACAGAATGTTTGTTTCTTGAGTCAGATGAGAGCATAGATCATTAATTTGTTCTTTAATTGCCCCGTGGCTAGATACATTTGCATTATCACAATTTGTGCATTTAACTCTTCAATGCAACCAAATTTGGCTGCCGCATTGGGGTTGTCCTTTAATTTCTAGGGATCAGAAAGAGTTGTGCCTGGAATTTGTTTGGCCTCTTTTCTTTTGGTCTCTATGGAAGACTAGATATAAAGGTTGTTTGGATCATACTATGTCTAGTGATCTATATGACATCGTGTACCATGTTTCTCATTGAATGGATTATTGGAGGGAACTGATTATTGATTATGGATTATTGGTGATTCGTGATGGCTTCAGTTGATCGAGAGGCTAGGCGCCAACATGTCAAAGGCTACACAGTGGATAGATTTCTTTAGAAACAATTGTGTTTTGGCTCTGCTTCGATTAGGGGAGTGGAAGTTGTTGTGGCAATGTTAGTTGCTTTGCATTTCATTGTAATATTTTGCTCCAGTTTTTTGTGTCTTTTTTACATTGCTGAAAACAAATGCAACGAGCCAACGACGTGATGCCTTGACTTTGTAGGCACTATAAGCTTAGTTAGAGGAGCTGGAGCGAGACCCCTTTGATAATGCTTTTTACTTCCATTCAAGTGGTGGTGATAAACTCGAGAGCAGCATTAACATTTGGCCTCTTTTAGAGGTGCACTGGTTCGCATTCATAGGATGCCTCAGAGCTTAGTTGGAATAGCACATGCATGGAGATAGAAATGCAAAGTTATAGTTGTGTAGTCCCTGGACAGGAGGATCAGTTGCATGGGTCCGGTATTAATGAAGGAAGACACAAAAGGAGCAAGACAATCACCCAAACGAATGAGCAAAGGCTGAAAGGTTTATGAACTCCTTAGTTTACGCTGGATTCGCAAGTAAGAACATAAATTAAAATCTATACCGAAGCTAGGAATTGCCTTCAGTTATCCCTTGAGCTTCATATACGTGGATGTACTTATGGAACAAGAAGAACTTGTTCCATTAAGGACAAAACGAATTCAGAAACTTTTGTTATCCTGAAGTGTAGTACTAACTGGGGGTTGCGGGAAGTGCATCGCTCGGGGCGTGATATACCTGGACCAATAGGCGTCTAAACCCAGTCAGATGTGTGCTAGACAGGGTGTTCATCTCGATAGCCCTTGACGCCCTCTGGCCGCTATGCACGCTTGTGGCGGAAACTAGCCTGGGCTCTGATCACACACCCCTTATTCTTGACTCGGGCGAGGGAGCCCCTGTCCGGAGTAATCAGTTCTTCTTCGAAACGGGCTGGTTCGAAATCCCCGAGTTTCAACAAGTTTTGCTTGGTTCATGGGAGAACCTAGCGAAAAAGGTCCGGGGTAGAGATATCATAGACTGGTGGAATTTTATGTTCCGGGGGACTAGACAAATGCTTAGAGGGTGGAGCCGCAACCTAGGAAAGGACTCAAGGCAGAAGATGGAATCTCTCCTCTCCTCGATCCAAGACATTGACAGAAAAGGGGACTCCACGAGTCTTTATGACGAGGTTATGGTCATACCGTTACCACCTAAAGGATCAACTCCTGCAAATTTATAGAATCGAAGAGGAGTATTGGTGGCAGCGAGGAAGGATTAGATGGGCGCTCCAGGGGGACGCCAACACTGCGTATTTCCATGCCATTGCGAATGGCAAGCGTAGGAGATGTAACATTTCTTCCCTCACTAAGAACGACGGTACCCCCATCATCGGGAAGGTCGAGCTCCAGGAACATATGTATGAGTGTTATCGAGACCTGCTAGGTTCGACTACTCCCCACCATTGTGGCATGGCTTTGGAGACCTGGGGGTGAACAAGTAGCCTCGCAGGAGGATAATGACCGGTTAGCCATTACCTTCTCAGAAGCTGAGCTAGAAAAGCTTGTGAAACACATGACGTCCGATACATCCCTGGACCGGATGGGTTTCCGGTCCCATTCTTCAAAAAGTGATGGCCGCTTGTGAAGCACGAAATCAGCCACATCCTTAATAACTTTATCCTAGGGAGGGTAGACATTTCGAGGCTCAACTTTGGGGTGTTGACGCTACTCCCAAAAGTTTAAGGGGCAGAAAACATTTCTCAGTTCTGGCCTATAACACTCATCAATGTGGTGTTCAAAATCATCTCCAAAGCTTTTGCCTCCAGACTTGACCTATTGCCCATAGGTTCATCGGCCCTAATCAGACTGCCTTCATCAAGGGCCATTTTATTTTAGATGGTGCGCTGGCCCTTCATGAGATAGTACACGAGCTTAAAAGTAAGAAGTTGGGCGACATCCTACTTAAGCTAGATTTTGAAAAAGCCTACGACAGGATAAATTGGGATTTTCTTGATGCGGGTTTTGCGCACAGGATTTTCCAACTTGTCTCGGATGGACAAACAACGATCTCGATCAATGGGGAAATGGGTCCATTCTTCCGCAACAAGCGAGGGGTGCATCAAGGGGACCCCCTTTCGCCCCTCTTGTTCAACTTCATCGCAGAAGGTCTGTCGGCCATGTTGTCGGCAGCCAACGAGGCGGGCCACATACATGGGGTCGTGCCGCACCTGATTCCAAGGGAGTTACACACCTACAGAACGCGGACGATACCATTATTCTTATCCAGAACAACGAGTTAGAGCATCTCCTCGGGGCGCCCAAACGGCCGCCCAAAGGCCTTTGGGGCGTTCCGGACAGAATTTTGCTCCCACTCGCGCGCGGAAATGCGAATTGGGTCCGGCGCGGCCCAGTTTTCTGTCCGGCACGCCCAGCCCACGCCCTCATTTTGGGTAGACCTCGGGCGGCCCCGGATGCAACGGAGCACGGCGCCACGTCTGCGTCCGACGTGCGGGCCACGCCTGTCATTGAGACACGAGGCTGAGTGTGGCCTGGTCAGCTGAATTAATGGCGGGCGGCATCTCGGTTTCCCAGCCAGGCGCAGCGACGCGTCGCTTCACCTCTCTACGGCGAGGAAATGTCTGCGCCACAGCGGCGTCAATGCAGGCGAGCGCGCCTTTTGAAGCGTCGCCGTAAATGGTATGGCAGGCGGGCCGTTGGCTAGCCGGAGTTAAGGTGAGCTCATCCGTTTGCCTCCCCGGCCTCTATATAGAGCAGGTTCCTCGCCGTTTCTTGCACATCTCCTCTCCGCTCTGTCTATCCACAACCTATCCATGGCCCCTCCCCAGCGCGAGACCGGCGTTCCCTTGACGGAGGAAGAGTTTGCGCGTCTCCGGGCGGCGACGTCGGCCCGGAGGATCCGCCGGCGTGATCAAGTTGTGCAAAACCATCTGCGCGACCCTCGCCTCCGCGCAGTCCGTCTGTTGGCGAACGACCACGAGGCGGGCGCCTCCTCCTCCCGTGCTCCTCCGCCCCCGCCACCTCCTCCTCCATCGGCGGACCTTCTCACGGAGGCCGAGCCGCGGGAGCTTATCCGCACTAACACCGGTGCCGGCAAACTGCCGCCTCCCCGAGGGATAGGCGACGTTCCGGTTGCCCCTCGGCTAACCGGGCAGGCGCGCCTCGATTACATCGAGAACAGCCAGCAAACCCTCCCGCCGGAGCTCTACGACGACCCTCGGTACGCGACGGACTCGGCTTACTGGGACGGGCAGATCGAGCTGGAGTACACATACCGCCTCAACACCTTCTTCGCCGACGAGCCGCCTGCGAGCTGGTTCGACTCCGATGACGACGTCCTCAACACCTTCGACGAGGACTTCGTGACCGACATGGAAATGGAGAGGGTTCGCTATGAAGCGGCCGAGGTGGCTCGGCGCGAACGAGAAGAACGAGGCCGCGTGCAGCCTCCTCCGCTGCAACCTCAACAAGAGGCGGAGGAGGTTGATGGTGATGACGCCGGCTCCGACGACTGGCCGCCGACGCCGGAGTGGGACCCAGGGCACATGCAGCTCGCCATTGAGGCAGACATAGCCTCCACCGCCGCCCAGCCTCCTGCACCGCCTACCACCGACTACCTCTACTGCCTCTGCTCCGGCTGCCGCCGGGTCCTGTGGTTGCCGCTGCGTTCGCCGGCGCCTGCCCGGGCTACCGGTGCCCGGCGTGCCACCCTACCTATTAGATTTATATCTAGATTTTAGTTTGCATGAATTATGTTAGTTTTCAACGAATTTTCAATGAAATGTAAGCACTTTCATATCGAAATTTCGAATTTGAATAATATTTGGGCGCCGCGAGTGGGGAGCGACGGCGCCCAAAGGCAGCAGTAGTCCGGACGGCGCCCAAATGGCCCGTCCGGAAGGTCTTTGGGAGGCCATTTGGGCGCCGCGAGTGGAGATGCTCTTAGACATTGCCAATCTGAAATGGCTGCTTTTGTGCTTGAGAACATGTTAGGCCTAATAATCAAGTATCACAGAAGTGAAATCTTTGTCCTTGAATAGCCGCTTGAAAACCGTAAGACAGTGGATCGACAACAAAACTGCAAGCTGGGCTCCTTCCCCTTCATTTACCTTGGGCTGCCTATCTCAGATAAAAAGCTCACTACAGAACAGTGGTTCTTCCTGGTCCATAAACTTGCCGACAGAGTCGAACCCTGGATTGGTCGGTTCCTTTCCTTAGGTGGAAGACTTATTCTGTCCAACTCGTGCCTTGCTCGCCTCCCCATGTTTGTCATGGGTCTTTTCCTCCTCCAAGACGGGTGCACGAACAATTTGACACGCACCGCGCCTGCTTCTTTTGGGAAGGAGCGGGACCAAAATGAAAGTATCATATGGTTAATTGCCCGGTGATGTGCAGACCAAAAGTGTGTGGGGTCTCGGGCTCTTAAACTCTAGGAAAATGAACGTTGCGCTGATGCTGAAATGGGTTTGGAAGTTGTACCAGTTGGAGGACTCGATCTGGGCAGAGATCGTCAGAGCAAAATACACGAGATCAGGGGACATATTCTCTAGCTCGGACTGCGGGGTTCGTAGTTTTGGAAGAGTCTCCACAAGATCAAACACCTCTTTAAGCTAGGAGCTAAACATAGGGTGCAGAACGGCAACACACGCAATTTTGACACCCTTGGTGGACTGGGAGGGTCCACTCAGCCTTATGTTCCCGTTTCTGTTCAGTATATGTGAGGACGAGACGATTTATGTCGCTCAAGCGGCTAACGGTGGGTGTCGTTTTAGACGCTCTCTGGACTTGGCAGGTTTTAATCGGTGGGCGCAGCTGGAAGAGATCATTAGATCGACTAATCTTAACTCAGAAGAAGACACAGTGTCCTGGACCCTCGATGCGTCGGGTGCTTACTCGGTGAATTCCATGTACAAAAAACTGTCGCAAGGGGCGACTGTGGCTCACTTCCAAGAAGTTTGGAAAGCTAGGATCCCGCTCAAGATTAGAATCTTCTCGTGGCAACTTATTCTAGGTCGTCTACCATCAGGCGCACAACTTTTCACAAGGCAGAGGCCTTTAGATGGCAAGTGCGCCCTGTGTGGTGAAGTTGAAGACGCAACACACATCTTCTTTAGGTGCTCCATGGCGGTGTTTATGTGGTCAGTGGCTCAGTGCTACGCCAGGTCCTTGGGAGGACGTGGTGTCCGCAAAACTTCGCCCAATTCTTTGCGATCCTCTTCGATTTCTCGGGCCGAATTCGTAGACTTATTTGGCTTTTATTTCTGGCCCAGGCTTGGGCGCTTTGGGCTGTCAGAAACAAGCTTGCCATTGAAAAGAAAACGATCAACCACCTGGCTGACATCATTTTTAAATCTATGATTTTCTTTCAGACCTGGCTTCCTCCTCTCAAGTCGCAGGACAAGGAGGGCGCAAGGTGGCTGGTCGCAAAGCTTAGGGAACTACATGCCGCGTGCTTGCCCGGGCTGATGCTTCTTACTCTCGGCGCCTTTGATCTCACCTAGTTTCAGTTTAGGTTGGTTAAGTTGTATGCCGCAACATGTCGTCTTTCTTTTTGGCTAAGATGTATGCCGCAACATTGTAAACTCTTTGTGGACCTCTCTAGCTTTGTTAACTCAAAGTTGGGCATTAAAATGCCTTTTATCTAAAAAAGTGCAGTACTATACGATTACACAGAGACAAGATCACAAGACATGGTTACACGGACAAGAATTCTGAATATGGAACAAGAGAGACGCGCAAAATTAATGGGAGAGAGTTTAAATTGTACGGATGAAAAGATCCTCCCATGTAGGACAGTAGGAGTATATGGCAATGAATCAATGATGATACATGAACCTTTGTCCACCTTGTTTTTTCCATCAGATTTGAGATCAGGAAAAAGAGGTAACCAAAGAAAAAGACCAGAGCTCCAAGCAGATACCCATACTTTACAGAAAAGAGAAGGCGAAAGCATGCAAGCAACTGGGGTAAGAAAAAGTCATGATTACACCAATCTGCATGCCAGAACCATCAGCAAAAAATTCCCCGAGATAATCATGTCACAATGATCCTTGCACACGCAACGCCGGTCACCGAACAATCACAACCAAACTCAGAATTGTCAGTTAAATCGATGCCTAATCTAGAGAACTCACCGGCCTGATCTTCACCGTGTGATTGGAGAAGAGTCGAGGTCTTGAGGTGGCGCCGTCATGCAGGGAAAGCTTTAGTTGAGGGGAATGAAGCCTGGTCCGAGGGAGATGAGATCAACCTACATACAGAGAGATCAAATCTCAGGCCTCGAGCCACACAACATTCCCCTCAAAGTACAACGCTTCCTCCCTTTGATCTCTAAATATTTCTCCCTATGGTGCGATTGGTTTCTTCTTGTTCTGTTCCCCTCGCCCGCAAGACTCGCCTTATATCAAGGGGGAACTAACTAACACAGCTAGTGAGTAGTGAGGACGACGGTCTGTTGGCATGTGGGTGTAGACTGTGGGGAGAGAGAGAGACCGAGAGAGCGATTGATGCGCCAAATATCACAACAATCTTCAGCTGACGTGGCTCGGCAAACACGTATGCACAGTTGGCCACAGAGACTTAACTGAATTTGGCTTGGCGATTAGGGTTAGCGAAATCAAACCCTTTTTTTTCGCTTACTTAACAGAACTAAGAGCATATTGTTGGACAAATGTTCCCGTCTGTTTATTTTCTTTCCAGAAAATCTGCCGCCCTAGAGAGGTGAGAAAGTATCTAGCAGAACCAACTTTCCATGAAAACCGGTAAAAATCATGAAAAAAATCTTGTTTAAAGGTTTTAAAATCTTATCAATAAAAATGCATCAGACGGGAAAGGTAGACTTCTATAGGCATGTAATTTTGCAAGTTGAAACTCGAAAATGTTTAGGAGATATAAAAATGACAAAGTCAGTAACCAAAACCTTCTTCCTACATCCAAACACAGCATTGAATCTGTTATTTTCATATCTTCCAAACAATTTTGAGTTTCAACTTAAAAATTTACAACTCTAACCTTCTGAATTTTGCAAAACTTTTAAAAAAGAATATTTCGTGGTTCTCACTGAAAGTTATTTTTCACTGAATATTTCCTCCCTAAAGGTAGCCTAGCCATCAGTTCGGCTATGTGAATTTATTTATAAAATTATGCGAAAGTATGTTTTTCAGAGGCTAGCCTAGTCTCTCAACTACTGCTATATTGTCACCGCAATCTTTTATCTTTGCACGTGGCAAACATGTCACCTAGACAATTCTATAGTTTAGCAAATCTATACCTATATCAAAGCTAACCGAGTTAGCCTTCACCGCAGCGTGCCCACGTCACTAGCTACTGTAGCAGTGCTACATAGACGCACTTCAACAGTGCCATCACCTCTCCGCGCCGTTCGATCGGCATCGAACGATCTGCATCTCCGGTCACCGTGCCTCTTTTACAAAGAAGATCCTCGCAGATCCAGAAATTGCACGCACTTCCAGCTTTCCACTGATATGGACTATTGTGTAAATTTCCGCAACCAGAGGGACCCCGCTGCAAACTTTCCGCACACGCCCCCCTCTCCTTCTTTCCCCCGCGCGGCGTCCCGTTCGCCGCTGCCGCCGACGCGTGATGACGTGAAACACACGTTCGTTGGGAGACCCCAAGAGGAAGGTATGATGTAGTCAGCAGCAAGTTTTCCCTCAGAAAGAAACCAAGGTTATCGAACCAGTAGGAGCAGCAACTCTTCAGAAGGTTGTCAACGGCGCCAGAAAAATAGCTGTGCAGGGAGTCTGGACTGTTGACGTGGAATCTGCACACAACACAATCAAACTACTTTGCCCCAACGAAACAGTGAGGTTGTCAATCTCACTGGCTTGCTGAAAACAAAGGATTAAACGTATGGTGTGGAAAATGAGTATTAAATTGCAGAGAATGAAAAAGGAACAGTTTGCAGTTTGTGGTTGTTTAATCAGTGTAAAAGAATGGACCGGGGTCCACAGTTCACTAGTGGTGTCTCTCCATAAAAGATAACTAACATGTTGGGTGAACAAATTACAGCTGGGCAATTGACGAATAGTGAGCGCATGACAATGCATATACATGACATGTTGACTACTATGATATTTAATTGGGCATTACGACATAATACATAGATCGTTATCCAACAGCATCTATGACTAATAATCCACCGCCGGGTTGTCATCCGAGTCCCCCGTTGGTATTAAGTTGCAAGCAACGGATAATTGCATTAAGTAAAGTGCGTAATGTAAACAAACACATATGCCGTGGACATAGCATCGTTAGGTTATCCCTAGTGGCAACAGCACATCCACAACCTTAGAACTTTCTGTCACTGTCCCAGGTTAAACGGAGACATGAACCCACTATCTAGCATAAATACTCTCTCTTGGAGTTACAAGCATCTACTTGGCCAAAGCATCTACGAGTAACGGAAAGCATGCAAGATCTTAAATAACATATAAGATAGATTGATAATCAACTTGACATAATATTCAATATTCATCGGATCCCAGCAAACACAACATGTAGCATTACAATAATATGATCTTGATCATGTAGGGCAGCTCACAAGATCTAAACATGATGGCACAAAGTGGAGAGACAACCATCTAGCTACTGCTATGGACCCGTAGTCCAAGGATGAACTACTCACGCATCACTCCGGAGGCAGGCATGGCGATGTAGAAGCCTCCGGTGACGATTCCCCTCTCCGGCAGGGTGCCGGGAAGAGGTTCTGAACCCTCCCGAGCTAGGGTTGACGACGGCGGCGTCTCTGGAACTTTTCGTGGATATTTGCTCAGGTACTTAGGGTTTTCGCGTCGGGGGGAATAAGTAGGCGAAAGGGCGGCGGCTGCGGACCCCCGAGGGGCCCACACCACCCTAGGGCGCGGCAGAGGGGGGCCCGCGCCCTAGGTGCGTGTGGCCTCCTGGTGGCCCTCCTCTGCTGCTCCTTCGCTCCGTCAGGTGTGTTCTGGAAAAATAGGACCCCGTGTAGTTTCGTCCAATTCCGAGAATATTTCCAGACTAGCTTTTCTGGAATACAAAAACAGCAGAAAACAGGAACTGGCACTTCGGCATCTTGTTAATAGGTTAGTCCCAAAAAATGTATAAAAGTGATATAAAGTAGATGCAAAACATGTAGCAATTGGTATAAAACAAGCATGGAACATCAAAAATTATAGATACGTTTGAGACGTATCAGCATCCCCAAGCTTAGTTCCTACTCGTCCTCGAGTAGGTAAACGATAAAAACAAAATAATTTTTGAGGTGACATGCTACTATCATAATCTTGATCATATAATATTGCAAGGCACATGTAAATGAATGAAGTGATCCAAGTCAATGGTCTATAATTTGCTACCAAATAGATAATGAGTAAACAATGAATCACACAAGCTAAACGTTTTCATGAATAGTACTTTCGAGACAAGCATCAAACAGTTTTGCATAAGTGTTAACTCATAAAGCAATAGTTTCTAACAAAAGGTATTTAATCAACACAAAGGAAGAATTTAGTTTCAGCATTTGCTTCAACTTTCAACATATTTATCTCATGGATATTGTCAACACAAAGTAGTATAACAAGTCCAATACATTGCATATAACGCATGTTGTAACAAAGTTGACACTAGTGTTTGCTTGTGGAAGACAGAAAGAATAGGAAAACTGACTCAACATAAAAGTAAAAGAAAGGCCCTTCGCAGAGGGAAGCAGGGATTAAATCATGTGCTAGAGCTTTTAGGTTTTTGAAAGCATATAGAGATTGCATAAAATATTTGATACTCCTCCCAACCTTGCTAACACAAGCCATGGCTAACCGAATCCTCGGGTGCCTTCCATCAATCACATACCATGGAGGAGTATCTATTTTTGAGAGGTGTTTGTTAATTGTCAACGAATGGTAGCGGGTGAGAACAGTATTCTACCTGTCGAACGGACTTTTAAGAGCGGCTCCCATGAAGGACGTTATTTCTACCAGCAAGGCAGATCATCCCTCTTTCTCTTTGGTTTACACACATTCAGGTATTTCACTGTTTGTCATTGCTTACTGATGAATCAGGGCAAAAGTGTGAAGAGAATTAATTGGTTAAAGTTGTAATTAATTGGGACTGGGCACCCCGTTGCCAGCTCTTTTTGCAAGTTATTGGATAAGCGGATGTATATGCCACTAGTCCAGGTGTAAAAGTCCACTCGACAAATAGAATAAAGAATAACCACACTAATTCCTCATGAGCTAGTAAACATTGACACAAAAAGGGAATAATAACATTTTGAATAATTTAAAGGTAGCACATGAAAAATTTACTTGGAGTGGCAAGGAAATACCACATATAGGTAGTTATGGTGGACACAAATGGCATGGATTTTGGCTCAAGGATTTGGATGCACGAGAAGCATTCCCTCTCAGTACAGAGTTTAGGCTAGCAAGGTTATGTAAGCAAACAAGAATATCAACCCGTACACCAAGTTTTATATGACAAACATATTGCAAACGTTATAAGACTTCATACCGTCTTCCTTGTTAACCAAACCCTGTTATTAGAAAATATCTAGACCTTAGAGGTACCACCGATGCAAACCAAATTTTCAACAAGCTTTACGGTAGTTCTTCACTAATAGGCTTAACTCATGTGATGCACAATTTAATCATGATCTACTTGTTAACTCAAAACAATTGACAAGCATCAAGTTATCCATTTTAGTGATCTACAAGATTAAGCAAGTTTTTCCTTATACCAATTACCACATGCAACATTTTCTGAACCAACCAAACACCAATCAATTTATTTCATCAACTCTCCAAACAAATATAAGTGAAGCAAGAGAGTACTTTCTACAAAAGAAAGCTAATAGCTCTGACAAGAGATACATGAAAACAAGAGCTAAAAGCTGAACAGCGCTAGATATGAATACTCAACAAATATAAGTGAAGAATAGGAGTATTCTCATGAAAAAGCGGAGCGTGTCTCTCTCCCAATCAAGAATGCTAGGGTCCAGTCAAGCTTTATTGAAAATAAAAGTGCAATACTGAAAATAAAAGCACACAGACGCTCCAAGAAAAGCACATATGATGTGAAAGAATTAAAATATAGTTTCACTAGAGATGACCTGATAATTTTGACGATGAAGAAGGGGATGCCTTGGGCATCCCCAAGCTTAGACGCTTGAGTCTTCTTGAAATATGCTGGGGAGATCCATGGGAGCCTCCCCAAGCTTAAGCTCTTCACTCTTCTTGATCCTATTATATCATCCTTCTCTCTTGACCCTTGAAAACTTCCGTCACACCAAACTCAAAGTAGATCTCATTAGAGGGTTAGTGCATAATCAAAAATTCACATGTTCTAAAGACGCAATATGATTTGTTACTTTAAACATTAGCTACAGCCACTGATGTTATGTGAAGCTCTTCCACCCAAAAAAGAATTTCACTCAACACTAGTAAAAGAGAGAATGCGAAAAATAAAAAGGCATAATCTGTCTAAAACAGAACAGTCCGCAAAGACGAATTTTTTCGAGGCACTTACGACGCTCAGATCGAGAAACTCTGAACTAATGAAAGTTTCAGACATTCATAAAGATTACGCACAAAAATTTCAGATTTAATTAACAATCTGGTGATTTTAGGAATTTCGTACAGTGAACAGCAAAAATCTGTTTCTGCGCAGCAATCAAAATTAAGCATCATCTTATCATTAGAGGCTACTCTTGGCACAACAATGCGAGAAAATAAAGATACAAAGGAGTTGCTACAGAAGTAAACAAACTCCTTGACTCAATAAAAGAAAAATTGCAGAAAAATAAAATGGGTTGCCTCCCATAAGCGCTTTTCTTTAACGCCTTTTAGCTAGGCACAAAGCATGCATCAAGTATTACCAAGTGAAGAAGCATCAACATTGTAATTTGTTCGAACAATAGAATCATAAGGTGGCTTAATCTTCTTCCTAGGAAAGTGTTCCATACCTTTCTTGAGAGGAAATTGATATTTTATATTCCCTTCTTTCATATCAATAATAGCACCTACAGTCCTAAGAAAAGGTCTTCCCAGCACAATAGGGCATGATGGATTGCACTCAATATCCAAGACAATAAAATCAACGGGGACATAATTGTTGTTAACCATGATAAGAACATCATCAATTCTTCCCAAAGGTTTTTTAATAGTAGAATCAACAAGGTGAACATCCAAGTAACAATTTTCCAAAGGTGCTAAATCAAGCATATCATATAATCTTTTAGGCATAACAGAAATACTAGCACCAAGGTCACACAAAGCATTGCAATCAAAGTCATTCAATTTCAATTTAATGATGGGCTCCCAACCATCTTCTAACTTCCTAGGGATAGAAGCTTCATGTTTTAATTTCTCTTCCCTAACTTGTGAGAGCATTAGTAATATGTTTAGTAAAAGCCATGTTTATAGCACTAGCATTAGGACTTCTAGCTAGCTTTTGCAAGAACTTAATTACTTCAGAAATATTGCAACCATCAAAATCAAAGTCATTATCATCAAAAGTAATGGAATTATTCTCTTCCTTATTGCTAGAAATTTCAGCATCTTTATCAAGGACAGTTTCAGAGTTATCAGGCAATTTAGGACATTTTGCAATAGAAGTGGAAACATTACCAACACCAACTATCTTGCCATTAATGGTAGGAGGTTTGTTAACACTTGAGTTTGAAGCTTTTCAGAAGTAGTAATAGTATAAACTCTAGCAATATTATTCTTTCTAGCAATTTCATCCTCTCTTTCCCATCTAGCATGCAATTCAGCTAACATCCTCACATTGTTATCAATTTTAACTTGTATAGCATTGAGAGTTTTGCTCTCTTTAACATCATGAGGCATGTTCTTTAGTTTCAATAAGTCAACATCAAGAGCAAGACTATCAACTTTAGAGGAAAGCACATCAATTTTCCCAAATTTCTCCTCAACAGTTTTATTGAAAGCAGTTTGTGTACTAATAAAATCCTTAAGCATAACTTCAAGATCAGAGGGTACACTCTTATTATTATTGTAGGAGTTACTATAGGAATTTCCATAACCATTGCCACTATTAGAAGGATAGGGCCTATAATTGCTATTACCAAAATTATTCCTATAAGCATTGTTGTTGAAATTATTATTTTTAATGAAGTTCACATCAACATGCTCTTCTTGAGCAACCAAAGAAGCTAAAGGAACATTATTTGGATCAACATGTGTTTGACCATTTGCAAGCATAGACATAATAGTATCAATTTTGGCACTCAAGGAGGAGGTTTCCTCAACAGAATTTACCTTCTTACCTGTTGGAGCTCTCTCGGTGTGCCACTCAGAATAATTAATCATCATATCATCAAGAAGCTTTGTTGCAGCACCCAAAGTGATGGACATAAAGGTACCTCCAGCGGCCGAATCCAATAAATTCCTCGAAGAAAAATTTAATCCTGCATAGAAGGTTTGGATGATCATCCAAGTAGTCAGTCCATGAGTGGGACAATTTTTAACCAATGATTTCATTCTCTCCCATGCTTGAGCAACATGTTCATTATCAAATTGCTTAAAATTCATTATGCTACTTCTCAAAGAAATAATCTTAGCAGGAGGATAATATTTTCCAATAAAAGCATCTTTGCATTTAGTCCATGAATCAATACTATTTCTAGGCAAAGATAGCAACCATTCTTTAGCACGTCCTCTCAAGGAGAAAGGAAAAAGTTTCAGTTTAATAATATCACCATCTACTTCCTTGAGCTTTTGCATTTCACAAAGTTCAACAAAGTTATTAAGGTGAACAGCAGCATCATCAGTACTAACACCAGAAAATTGCTCTTTCATAACAAGATTTAAAAGTGCAGGTTTAATTTCATAAAATTCTGCTGAAGCAGCAGGTGGAGCAATAGGTGTGCATATGAAATCATTGTTGTTCGTGCTAGTGAAATCACACAACTTAGTGTTCTCAGGAGTACTCATTTTAGCAGAAATAAAAACAGTACAGAAAATAACTTGAAAGTAAACTAGATGCAAGTAACTAATTTTTTTGTGTTTTTGATAATTGAAAGCAAACAAGATAAAATAAAATAAACTAAGCAAGACAAAAACAAAGTAAAGAGATTGGAAGCGTGAAACTCCCCTTGCAGAAGACTGCTGTCTCCCCGGCAACGGCGCCAGAAAAATAGTGCTGTTGACGGGAGACAGAGAGTCCTGAAGAACTTCTACTCCCCGGCAACGGCGCCAGAAAAATAGCTTGATGACGTGAAACACACGTTCGTTGGGAGACCCCAAGAGGAAGGTATGATGTAGTCAGCAGCAAGTTTTCCCTCAGAAAGAAACCAAGGTTATCGAACCAGTAGGAGCAGCAACTCTTCAGAAGGTTGTCAACGGCGCCAGAAAAATAGCTGTGCAGGGAGTCTGGACTGTTGACGTGGAATCTGCACACAACACAATCAAACTACTTTGCCCCAACGAAACAGTGAGGTTGTCAATCTCACTGGCTTGCTGAAAACAAAGGATTAAACGTATGGTGTGGAAAATGAGTATTAAATTGCAGAGAATGAAAAAGGAACAGTTTGCAGTTTGTGGTTGTTTAATCAGTGTAAAAGAATGGACCGGGGTCCACAGTTCACTAGTGGTGTCTCTCCATAAAAGATAACTAACATGTTGGGTGAACAAATTACAGCTGGGCAATTGACGAATAGTGAGCGCATGACAATGCATATACATGACATGTTGACTACTATGATATTTAATTGGGCATTACGACATAATACATAGATCGTTATCCAACAGCATCTATGACTAATAATCCACCGCCGGGTTGTCATCCGAGTCCCCCGTTGGTATTAAGTTGCAAGCAACGGATAATTGCATTAAGTAAAGTGCGTAATGTAAACAAACACATATGCCGTGGACATAGCATCGTTAGGTTATCCCTAGTGGCAACAGCACATCCACAACCTTAGAACTTTCTGTCACTGTCCCAGGTTAAACGGAGACATGAACCCACTATCTAGCATAAATACTCTCTCTTGGAGTTACAAGCATCTACTTGGCCAAAGCATCTACGAGTAACGGAAAGCATGCAAGATCTTAAATAACATATAAGATAGATTGATAATCAACTTGACATAATATTCAATATTCATCGGATCCCAGCAAACACAACATGTAGCATTACAATAATATGATCTTGATCATGTAGGGCAGCTCACAAGATCTAAACATGATGGCACAAAGTGGAGAGACAACCATCTAGCTACTGCTATGGACCCGTAGTCCAAGGATGAACTACTCACGCATCACTCCGGAGGCAGGCATGGCGATGTAGAAGCCTCCGGTGACGATTCCCCTCTCCGGCAGGGTGCCGGGAAGAGGTTCTGAACCCTCCCGAGCTAGGGTTGACGACGGCGGCGTCTCTGGATCTTTTCGTGGATATTTGCTCAGGTACTTAGGGTTTTCGCGTCGGGGGGAATAAGTAGGCGAAAGGGCGGCGGCTGCGGACCCCCGAGGGGCCCACACCACCCTAGGGCGCGGCAGAGGGGGGCCCGCGCCCTAGGTGCGTGTGGCCTCCTGGTGGCCCTCCTCTGCTGCTCCTTCGCTCCGTCAGGTGTGTTCTGGAAAAATAGGGACCCCCGTGTAGTTTCGTCCAATTCCGAGAATATTTCCAGACTAGCTTTTCTGGAATACAAAAACAGCAGAAAACAGGAACTGGCACTTCGGCATCTTGTTAATAGGTTAGTCCCAAAAAATGTATAAAAGTGATATAAAGTAGATGCAAAACATGTAGCAATTGGTATAAAACAAGCATGGAACATCAAAATTATAGATACGTTTGAGACGTATCAACGCGCCGCGCCGCCTCTCTGCTCCTCCCCACTCAGATTGATTCACACGGCGAGCTCGCCCGTCGCCTCCTCTCCCTCCTCATCGAAGATCAGCTGCTGGGAGGACGCACACACGCCGTAATCATCCTCGGCGTGCTCGACGGCCGCCGCTTCGGTCCGCCACCGTACGCCGCCGTGCGAGCTCAAATCCGGCTAGCTCTGACGACTATTAGCCAGCGGCGCCGCCGAAATTAGGTTGCCCTCGCTCGGCTGCGTCCAACGCGCGCACCCGCGCGTGCTAGCTTGCTCGCCGCCGGCGAGAGCAAGCACGGCCGAGCCGCCGCTGATTTCGCTGCCATTGACAGGCGGGCCCCGCCTGTCAGAATTCTATCAATTTCCTAAATGATTTCGGTAATTGATAAAAAAATCTGACAGTGGGGTCCATTGTCAGAGATTTAACATTTCCAAGAATTACAGAAAATATTTAAAAATTGTAAAATTCATAACTTTTTATCTGCTAATCAGAATAAAACAAATAATAATCAAAACGATCAGAAAAATCAACTCTATTTGTTTCCACAATTAAAATATTTGTTTGACTAAAATTGAAGTACTCTAAAATTGAAACAACAAATAACACATTATTTTAAATATGAAGGTCATTTGAAATTCTATTTTGTATTCATTTCAAATCCATTTAAATTTCTCTATATGTCTAAATTACAAACATGACCAATATGAAGGTCACTTGAAATGTTATTTTGAATCCATTTCTAATCCATTTAAATTTCTTAATACGTCCAAATTACAAACATGACATATGTTTCAATCAAAACCTTACGTACCTTATGTTTCAAATCCATTTAAATTTCTTCATACGTCTAAATTGCAAACATGACCATATGTTTCAATCAAAATCTTACGTACCTTATGTTCATTTTAAGACTGTCACATATGGACATCAATTATGACTGTTCTACTATTTTGGTTAAATAAAATGATCTATTCAATAAGAGAAAACCATTAGTAAAGGATGTTTACATAATCTAAAAATAAAATCTCTATTTAATTAAAGATAATCACTATTAGTATTATTATCATCGACGTTGGACTAACTTCATATCTCTAATTACTAACTCAAATTGAACATTTAAATTTGGTACTTATTTAAATGCAATCTAAATGAACTGATTATAATTATAGAACGCAAATCAATAAATGTTCATTTCCACTCAGTATGGACATACCTTACATATTAACGGACAAAAAAAATGTCAGTTCAATTCGCTAGATATTTGAAGATACTCCACACGACAAAATCCGACAAATTTCAACATTTCGAATCATGACGGGTAAGAAATTATGCTCACTGCGACTCTTTTCCATTTTATGCTCATTTTAATCGAGTCAACCTAACAAAGGAGTTCAAGGGAATTATGCATATAATATTTGTTTTCTTTTAACTATTCGTCAAACAGTTTTTTGCATCTCTACAAACTATTATTCATTCATGATGAAAAAATGTTCGATGAAGCCTATAAAACTTCAAGAAAAAAATTATTCCTTTTTGTGCGACGTAATTTTCTTGTAATCTAAAAATAATTTGCTTTCATGCTACTTATATAATGTCAACCTACTCAGATCTTATGCTTCATAACTTTATTACAATTTCCTTCTAACTGTAAGAGTATAGATTTATTGATGCTTAGGAGATGTTCGATTTAATCCAATCAAGTTCCAGAGGAAATTAATTCATTTTCCATTCTATGTTTATTTTATAAGATGGAAGATGCTAAATTTTTTTTTTACCTTATTGGACACTAAAATATTTTTGTTCACACCTTATGCAAGCTGATTATATCAAAGTTCGTTCTTGATTTCTTTACATGAAATTTCTCTTATTGTTAACACTTCATGTAGCTTAACAAAAGTTTACCACAAAAGGTCTAAATTCAGTGACTCTTTCTAATCCAACTCCGACAATGCTTTAAGACCTAAGCTGACTGTAGCAAACAATAATTTTTTTAAGAATACATTTCAATACCATTAATTTGTCATCATCCATACTAAATGCAGTGCACTGACGTCGTATGTTGATTACTCTTTTCCTTTTCCGATGTTTAGTTTTCATCGATGGAACACGAATCCGAAGTTGGTTCCGATAACACCAAAGATCCATATTTCGCTATCAACAAACTACCGGAAAAATATATCAACATGATCACAAAAATACATGCTAACTAACTATGGCATACGAAACTTAAATATTTTTAAATTTCAATTGCCTTTCAAATCTGAGTATTAACAAACAAAAAAATATATCAACATGATCACAAAAATAAAGACTGACTGTCTACAGCATATGATCAAAAATCAAATATGAATATTTTGAAGATTCAAATGTCTTTCAAATCTGAATATTTCAAAATTGTGAACGCCTTTCAAGTCTGATCATTTTATTAACGTAAAAAGAAATCAAATCTAGAAAACTTCCCAATTTGAACATTTTCCGAAATCTGATTTTTTTTTGAACATAACCTCTCTTTGCATTTCAATAATTTCAAATTTTCACTTTGTAAATAAGGACATTTCTAAATTTTAATTTTACCACACGGGCGCGGCGGTGTCGCCGCGCAAAATTTTCCTAGTATCCACAACGACGACCCTCTCAAGGAACAATTCCAAATTGGCGACAATGACCTGCCATCGATCCGGCCTGGATCCATCAAGTCGATGTGAAGTCACATGCGGCGGTACACTTTTTGCAAGCATAAACCGTCCATACATAAAAAATGACCCTACAAAAATCTGTCCTAGCGAACTTATATACTTATATATATATATTTTTTTTTTGCGAAACACAGTAGAACGCAGACACTCACATATACGTGCACACACTTACCCCAAGAATGTACGCACGCACACCCTACCCCTATGAGCACCTGACTGAGCCGGCGGTCGGGTCTTGAGATTGACGAAGTCACCACAAGCGCCTCGCTGTCGACGGGAACGTCGCCTCCCACTGAAGAATATTCCGCCTAAATGAGAAACACCAATGTCAAATCTGGATTTGAACTCTGGTGGACTGAGGGTACAACCACCCTCATAACCATCTTGCCACAGGCAAATTCTCTAGTGAACTTATATTAAACTCGACCGAGTAATCTATTTCGTAAGCTAACGAACGGCCTCGTGGACGGTCGGCAAACCATATTACAGCTAACAGTCGCAACCTAATAAGAGTTTTACACTTGTGATCAATACGGGTGGCCAAATACACACGGGCAACGGGCAACTTACAGTGGAATAATAAGTGCTTGATTGTTCATGCTGTGGACATAAAACACACTTCATACTTCATGCTAGTTGAAAAAAAAAATGATTCGACAAAAAATTCAACTTTAGCTGCCCGAGTGAACATAAATTCAACGGGATGGGCAAGCGATTGATTGAAAAAGCTTGACAAGTATCTCAGAGCCGAGAAAGTATCCCATGGAAACCACACCTTGGGTGGAAACATGGAAACCAACACGCAGACCGTTTGATTTTAAATGAGCGATCTGGATAACTCTCAATGAATGTTCAGGATACTTTGCAAAAGGGCGCTCGCTTTGCCTATTTTATTTTCGCATACAACCCTCGTACATGTTCCTTCTTGGACAGGAATCCATATCCAAAAATGTGCGACAAAGCTGGGAGCTGTGGGCAGCGGCGGCGACACCACAGATCCAAATTTATTGGTCTTGTTGCTGTGTAGTACGAGCATCCCAGGGAGGAGGCTCTCTCACCTCTACCCCTTTCTCGTCTGCGACCAGGAGGCTCCCGAGCATCCCATTGCTGGCAAGGCATGCCGGCCTATGATTCTCTAGTTCGAGACATTCATGAATTTCCTCTTTTGTAATTTTTGGTTTCTGAATCAGGATTAATTGGATTATTTTCGTGATGTGTTCTTGCCCATTCATGTTCTTGATCCGTTTTGTTCCTTTCTCTCCAAATTGTTGCTTAGAGATCCAAACTCGAATGGAGTTCGTGAGGGTCGGATCTACACACGAACATTCAAGCTATTTCAAATTTCTCGGGTGCTATTTTGTTTTCTTTGGATTTACATCAGATCCGAATTTACTGTAACTCCTTGTCTCGTTTCAGGGCTTGGTAAGTAAAGAAGAAGAAGCACGGGCATTTTTCTGAAAAACATAACCAGCAAGACAGGTGCTATTCCGCAAAAAACATGGAACATCTTCGGTTTTGATCCGCTGTGTACATTGGGGATCCAATGGTCCATATTCCAGTTACCGAAGGTGTGGTTTCCATGGGATAATTCTCCTCAAAGCCTGTGGAAATGTAAAAACGCCAACACGAATGGGGTATGAAACAATATTTTCTAGGTTTAAAACATAAAGAAAATAAGACCGATTTTTTTTAAGAAAAATTAGAAGGATTCAGAAAAGAAAAGAAAAATTCAGTAAAAAGAAACTTAAAATAGGAAAAGAAAAGTCCTTACTTGGCCTGCCTGCGCCGCTTCCACTTATGGCATCAGACGGCGATAGCGGACACATTAAGCGTCAGGCCAACCAGGAAAATAACTGGGCTAAGTGGTTCTGTAACCAGCCTGGTTGAGCTCACGGATTACACTTGGGCTAAAGTTCGCTGAATGCTATATGCCGCCGATTAGCGGAGCTATATGGGCATCTCAGTTTCTCCTCTTTTTGTGTTCTTTTTTCTTTGCTTCTTTTTTCTTCTCCTTTTTTGTTCCCTTTTTCTTACGTTTTTATGATTCGAAAAATGTTCATATTCAAAAATGTTTAGATTCGAAAATTGTTCAAATTCAAAAAACTTTCAAATTAAAAAATATTTATATTCAAAAATTGTTATATTACAAAATGTTGAAACTCCGAAAACGTTCAGATTAAAAAAATATTTAAATTCGAAAAAATTATATTAAAAAATGTTGAAACTCCAAAAACGCCATTCAAAAAATGTTCAAATTAAAAAATTGTTCAAACTTCAAAAATGTTCAGATTCGAAAAAAATTCAAACTCAAAAAATATCTAAATTTCAATGCTAGCAAGAAGCTGTTCAGAAACTTTTTTTTAGCGAGTATTCAGAAATAGTTGGGAAGCAGAAACAGAGCCAAACGAAACAATTAGGACAACATGACGTTTCGCGCGCGCAACCAATTGGGCCGAGCCCATTTAAGAATCGTGTAGGCGGCAATACCTCGTACGGCCGCTATGAAGCGATATATAGCTCCTCCTCTAAAGTTCTAAGAGTACTTTCTCTATTTTATAAGAGCATCTCCAACAGACGTCCAACGTGCCGGCGCGCTAAAAAATTTTTGCAGCGCCAAAAGTACGTTTTAGCGCGCGGAGCGCCTGTTTTGGTTTAGCAGAAGCGCTATATTTAGCGTGGCGCGGCGCTTAAATTTTTTTGCTCCAGCGCGCGCAGCATAAACAACATTTTGAATCTAAAATTTTATTATGAACGAACAGACGAACATTCGTTTGACTAAAACATAGACTCGATTAAACTAACAGAGCTCCTGTTCGACGCTTTTTGAAGGATCTGTGGACACCCCTATTGTCCTCTGGAGGAGAGCCTTTTTCACGAGATCTCGCTATCCATCTACGATTCCGACGACACGTGCACGGGCGCCAGGGACCAAAGCCGACGTGCGGTGGCACAGCAGCATGTGAGCGAGGCTACGCGGCCCGTACGTTTACCGTTCGTTTTTACGGTACCACCACGAGAAGATCACGCCCAGCGTGTGCTCCAATTTATGTCACGTATTAACTCGCTGTCTGGTTTGAATGATTGGGTTTGGGGCCATTGCTCAGAGTTTGCACATACTGGTAGTAATTCAGGGGGATGCATATACCACATGAGTAGTGTCAATGACCATAGCATGACGCATATCTGTTGGGGAATGCTAGACGATAAGTTTATCGAAGAGGAGGAATAACCGCCCCCTTAGCCATCGCCGGCCGAACAGTCGTCCACCCTGTCCGCGGCCAGCGCGATGCCGCGACGCCTCGTCGTCCCACCCTGCACCAAGCTCCTCCTCCGCCGGTCCGTCGTCGCCCCGGTAATCCCCTATAAATCCCCCTTCTCCGACAACCACCGCACCCCCAAAGTAAAGGATCTGCCCTCGCGGTCGCCGCCTGGCCGCGGCGGCGGTGACTCCAGCTCGGCCGTTGTGCGCGAGGAAATATTCAAACAAGTCAACGCGTCACGCGCGAAGGAGAAGATGAAGCCCGCGTCGCGTCGTGCGACGCTTCGCACACGCGTTTCCGCTTTGTATGTATGGATCCGCTTTTTTAAAACCACGTGAGAAAGCAATTGTTTGGTTAAAGTGAGGATGAGCAATGTATTCTTTCCTGGAATCTTGGAGCGCCGGGTTATATTTCAATCGCCTGATATGCATCGCAGCGGCTTTTCCCTCTCCCTCTCCCTCGCGTCGCTCTCTCCCGAGGGCGACCCGGGGGCCCCCAACACTAGCCGCCGCCACCCCTCCCCCTCCCGCTCCCCCACCCTCGCCGTCGCCTGAGAAGGACGCCAGAAAGCTGCGCGCCCAACCATGACGGCGGCGGCGAGGCTCTCGCCCGGCAGCGCCTCTGGCCTGGGGGCTCGGACGCCGGGGCCGCGGCTCTGGGTGGTGGAGGCGGCGTCGTCTCGGCGGCGGGCGGCGCGCATCGTGTTGGCCGTTCTCCTTGGCCGCTTGGGCGGGAGTTGAACGGCGGGTGGCGGCTGGGTCGGCCGGCCGCCAGATCTGGAGGCTGCGGCCTTCTTCCCCTCTATCTCGCTCCCTCGCCGGATCTGGGAGGTCAGCCGCTTGCAGCCTCCGCGTCGGCCGAAGGTGGCAGCTTTCGGAGCTGCAGGTGGTGGAGATCGAGCGAAAGCTCGGGCTGGCTTTGCTATCCCCCACGACGGCGACGTCTACGGGCGCCGTTGACCTCCTTGGAGGCGTTGTGGTGATCTCTGCCCCACCTTTGTCCCGGGTGAAAACCCTAGGTCCTCTGGACCAGGCTGTGGCGGCGCCTCGGCGTCGCGAGCTTCTTGAAGACACGGTCTTGGGACAACAAGGTGTTCCAAAGCAAGGTGAGGTGGTCTTCGGTCTCGCAGCGGCGCAAGGCGAGCTTTTGTCGTGGCACCGGAAGAAGTTCTTTGGCTCGCGGTTTGCAGGTAGTTTCTGGTGGCGGCGGTGTTTCCTTGCCTCGCTACTTGCCGGCGGTTCGGCGGCCTCGAACCTGGGCAAGGGATAGGGGTCCCTTCCGGAGGTAGCGTGTGCAAGGGTGGCACCAGCCCCCCGCGGTACGGTATGGATCGTTTCCGGGTCGGACTGCAGCCGACCTAGGGTTTTATGCCACCATATATACATCTTGTAAGCCGCCGGTTGAGATAATTCATACATTGTAAACCCACGGCGTTTGTAACCTCACCCGATTATAGTGAAGTATTGCTGGCTGGCGCCCGTGGTTTTTTCTCCTCCATTGTTGGAGGGGTTTTCCACGTTAAAATTTCGTGTCCCCATTGGTTTGATCGTTCCGCACTTCGTCGTTTCTTTGCTATCGTTTATAACATGTTCCTTCGTCGGTTTGCTTGGCGGATTGGTTAGCGTGTGCGACTTCAGTTCTTCCCTCCAGAAGCAGGCGGCTTTCATCGTCTTAGTCTGCTCCTGAGCGACTCTCAATCCAACAACTTCGGGTGTCGATGCGCAACACGCACAATGGATGGCAGTATGGGTAGGGGCTTCTTCGTGTTCTCCTGGTGCTGGTCGCTGTGGCGCAAGCCTGACCTGTTGTCTTCTGTAGTTGCTCGAGCTACGACTTGTTTTATTTATGCCTGTTTCTGTTTGTTGTAAACACTGCCGGTATGTGGCTTCGTTAATTCAAAGCTGGACTCTCGAGCCTCTTGTCTTATATGCATCGCAGCGCGTGGGAAATGTCCAATGGCCTCCCAAAAGCAGCCTGTGAGAGAAAATGGGGTGGTCCTCTCCTCCATGAATGGGGGCATGACTCGTGACTAATGGTGCACCCACAATTTCATAGCCCATGGAAAGCTTACAAGATTTCCAACGGTCCAAAAATATTGATGCCCGGACGTATCCTCGAATAGGGGCAGATGTATCCCTAGATTACAACCACAAACCCCAGTTACTAATTCTCAAATCCATGCAAACACATGTAGTTAGATCGCACAAATTATTCAAAGTCACGATAAATAATTTAAATTAGGCGTTTAAATTAATATATATAATAATTCGGAATGCATGATAAATAATCCAAGTTATTCCGTAGTTTAACATAATTCAAACTTAAATTCACTGATTTCTAGTGGGAGCAACATATGCTCCACGATAATATTGGACAGTTGCACAAGCGCATGTTTATTTCGAATCTGCCGATGCATCTCAAGAAAGTTAAGAACATGCTCTGCATCTTATTATAGGAGGCGGACATGTCCCCCGAGCTTGTCAAAATTATTCGTGCGGGATGCCACTTCTACTTCGTCCTCCGTGATAATGTTGTGCAAAATTACACACCAATTCATCACGGCCCAGAGCTATCCTGCACTTTATTATTGAACCCTTCAAACTTAGAACATGTTCCTCTTACTCCTTCATCTCTTCAAGGATGCTCATCGGAACCATCATGTTCGCATCTTTGTCATCGTTGATCTCACAGTCATCATCACCGATGAATTGATGAGCTCTTTGTATACTAGATGATGTGCTTCCCATGATTAAACTCATCATCTGAGAAACCATGCCTACAAATGAATTAAACAATCAAAAAACAGCTTCAAAAAATTTCTGAACACATGGCGGGCAAGGTGTTTGTGGTGCAGTGTAAAACATGTTCTTAACCATGCCATGTCGTGCCGCAAAAATATGTGTCATGTGTACATGAAGCTAAGAGCATGTGGATATAAGGGGTGACAGACATGCCTTATAGTCGGGCTGGTATGGGAGATCCGGTTGGGTGGACGTTTTTTGTCCGTTCCATGTCCCGGCTGTCTACCTAGACATATACTCTCATGTTATCCACTTTTGAGCAAACTTGAGACACTTATTTTTGGACGGAGGGAGTAGGAGGAAAGTGGGGGTTCTGGTTGGAAGTGCTCTTAGCTCCGCACCTGCTCCTACCGACAGTTAGGCATCTTAGATTGGAGAAGAAACGGAGTGTCTTCTCTCCATCCACAATCTTTCATTTTGAAATGCAGGACGACGTAGACGAAGATGGCCACTGCAAGGGAGGGAAAGAGACAGAGCAGGAGCCCCCTGAACAGTCGCCCGCGACTCCGAAATACCTAGCACGAGTACTTGTGCGAGCTTTCAATGGGTATTGCACCCTGCCGCGCGCCCACGATTGTCCCTACCGACGGACGGGCATGCAAGCTTCCGTATTCGTGTCCCTTGCCGTCTGCTCGTGGTAGTACTCTACTGAGTACTGCCGCAGCTTGCAGAGGGGGCGTTCCCTGCCCTGGATCACGCCACTTTTGGTAGGCAGACAGCCTGAGCCACAGACACACGCCATCCATCCCTCCGTCCGATTGCCAGTCTTGGATTCCCTCCTCCCGCCTTCGAAACTCCGTAGTAGCACCCGGCTCCACACCAGTTACACTGCCTGCAGGTCATTACATGGGACGTGCAAGCAAACGACGACTGTCAGTTCGCGCTCGACTCATCCAATCCTTGTGGCAGCGACCAGCACTTTTATATATAGCACCTGAACAAAAATGACTAGTTGTGGATTTTTGAATTTTTGATGTAGTGGCCGGAGTGAGGATGCATGCTAGTTCGTGAAATTAATATGGATTGTATGAAAGATTTAAATTGGAGTCGGATAAGTAAGGATGAAGCTATATCTTACGGAACTGTATCCTTTATATTGACAGCGTCAGATAGAAGAAAAGAAAAAGAATACTGAAACTGCTGAAACAGTTGAGTGATTTTTTTGGTTGTGAAGATGATCTTGGAACCTCTAATTTCACTTCAACCACGTTGGAGGTCATGTTTCGATCGTGAATCATCTGAGCAATGAGCACAAAGAAACTCTAAACACAGACTTTTACTCGGTGGAATTAAATCACTATGTTTTATTAAACACAATAATAGGCTATGAAGTGAGAAGAACACTAGTAGAAAAAAAGCTACTAGTGGCGCACTAAAATAGCCTATCATGGCGCACCGTGGTGCGCCACTAAACCCGCGCCACAGGTAACCAACTTATCAGTGGCGCACCAGCCAGTGCGCCACTGATAGTAGCATATAGTGCGCCACAGGTAACCTTAGGGGGGCACCCGTGCTCCCACTATCAGTGGCGCACCATCTCGAGCGCCACAGGTAATAAAAATGATGCGCCACAGGTAATGTGCACGGTGCACCACAGATAAGTTTCTGGTGCGCCACTGGTATAATTTGCATTTTTTTTAAAATGCACCGTATTTTGTATTTGCACAGGTATGTTGTACATGTATACAGTACACATGTAGTAAACAATTTTTGAATAACACAAGTTCATCACATATGATATTAGAATACAAACATCACATAGTTTATGAATAACACAAAGTGTTCCTCACAAGTTCATCATATTTGATACTAGATAATATAATTAGCAAATTCGAAGAAACTAAAAACAACAGTAACAAGTTTCTGAATAACGGTTACAAGACACAAATAAAAGTTCAACGATTGCATTCGGAGGCCATCACTCGGAAGAAGAACACGTTGAGACCATCACTGCTTCTTCTTGCTCGCTTTCGGTTTCGGCTTCGGCGGGAAAGGCTCGAATCCATTTAGAGTGTTGAATGGCCTGTAGTCACCCTGATCTTCTGAGCGTTTTTCAACGTCGGCGTTTAGTGGCGGCGAACCGTAGTAGAACAGCACCTCCTTACGGAGGACATCCTGGGTGATTGTTGTCGCAATCGTCTGCTGGATGCGAACGAAATGTTGTCTGTGTTCAGAATCAGTGGCTGTGCTCATGTTCTTCAGACACCATGTTTTGAGTTGCCCTGGCAACTGTAGTTGTTGCATATCCCGTTGATACTCCCGGATGAGCATTAAGACGTAGTAGGCGTCCAGCTTACTGTTTCCGGCTGCGTGACGGACATGAAATCCGTTTTGTGGTTGAATACCAGCTTGTCGTTTTTTGGGTTTTGACTCTTCATGGGGCACCCATGGATGGCGTAGCCGGTGAGAGCCTCATCCAAAACACTCTTGATGGGTCCATAGTTTTTCTTCTTATGATGCCTCCCCGAGTCCAAATAAATGGCATCCGACCATTGCGAGAACGCAATAATGAGGAGCAGTATTTGTTCCTGCACAAAAGGAGACCATCATACTCAAATTAACCTTTGTATGGACGTAAATCCACGAAAAGCATGTAATGGCGGCTAGCGAATGACTTACTCAGGAAAGTATGGAATTAGAATGAATTTCTTGTCCTTATTGTCCATGAAGAATTTCTGTATGTATCGCACCGCTTCTCGCGCACCATCCTTGTGGTTCAGGCGACCCTCTTGCAGATGGTAGGGGTCCATTATCGCTATGACCGGGGTTTCCTCTTTCATAACCTGGTACTGCATACTGGGAGCAAGCAGACGGACGAAGCATGTGGGGAGCCGTTTCATATGGTACATGTTAAAGATCTCTTCAAATCTCAGGAAGAACACATCCGCGGGGTATTCATCGGCATAGCCAAGGTTTTTGGTACCTTTACCGGTTAAAGCGGGTACAATGGATCTGAGGCGTTGAGAAGAAGTTTCTCCACACGATGAATACCTTCATGGAGACTCCTCATATCCCCAATTAAGAGTTTGGATAGTCTCGGCGGCAGGATCGGTTTAGCCAACTCATGAATCGAATGCCATTTGGAGACACCTACGTTGTCCTTAGCCCGCAACGGCTCCTTGATCGCCGGCGCTGGTTGGCTGTTGGAGGCAAAGTTACTCTTCACTTTTCTTTTACGTCCTTTATTACGCCTCTTCTCTGCCGCTGTGAGAGCGATGGTAGTCCCTTTTTGAATCTCCGGCATGACCGCCCTGAGGAGTGTCTCATGGCTGAAAGGCTTGTTGCCTTGTTGATCCTCGGTGAAGGGGGAGCTTCAGGCGTTCCTTGAGAACTGAATAGACGACGCTTAGAGCATTGAGGAGGAGCCTGAAAATCGTGATCGTCGTGTAGTCCTCCGTCATCAAAATCATTATCCATCAAGTCGTTGTGGTCATCATCCTCGCTTTGCCTTGGCTCGACAGGATCAACCACCGGGAGGGATGGAACACCGACTAGCCCTGGAAATGGAGTCTTGTTGGCTGGTGATAGGATGTCCCAGATGCATGGTTGTTCCAAGCGGATCAGTGCCTTTGGCCATGTCATGGGATAACCCAAGCATCCACGGAGGGTTAACTCGGAATCGGCACCTGTGGGTTGACTCGGAGGATAAAGGTCATCATAACCCGAGAGCACCCGATGAATATGTACCCGAAACACGTCAGGGGACATAGGCAGGTTGTACATCATGCGTTGAAGTGGTGCAATGATGCTTGCCGTTGCCACATCTCGAAGCTCATTCTCCACACGCAATAGCAACGTGCATCCCACCTCGTCGGCCTGCGAAAACATGTATGTTAAGGCGTAAGAGAGGGCGCCAATAGGATGAGGTATACACATAAATTTGTTGAGACTTGCGACGCTTAATTACCGTGAGACCTTCGAGCTCGGCTAATGGCGTTGGACCGCAGGCGGGCGTGGAAGAGATGATGGGGGCTGCTAAGATGCACGCTGGCTGGCGAAACCCCTTTAGCAACTTCATTGATGGCAGCCGGCGTCGCATCCTCCCTACCACAAGTAGGGTTGGCGGCTGGAACATCCATCGTAGGCGCCTGATTGTTGGAGTTGCTTGCGACAAAGCTAGGCATGTTAAACGGCCCTTGTTGCCCTTCCTCCATCCACTTCTTGAGCCCCACCGCCAGGCTAGGAAGGATGGCATTGAGCGACTGCGCCAATTGTTCTTGGACTAACCCGGGCACCGTTGCTTGCACCTCCTTATCTAAAGCCGCCTTTATATCCATCTGCTCGAACCTCTTCCTCTCCTTTCGCACCTCCTTGGCCTCAACAGGATAATAGTAAGGGTGTTTGTGATGCTTACCGGCGCCTACCACACGGCCCTTGTGTGGTCGTTCTGTCGCCGGCCTGTCCTTCACCTGGTTGTACGCCCTGATAAAAGGAGTGTCCCAATAGGCCTTCGACGAACCCTCGGAGGAGGTTTGAGTAGATTGCGCTTTTTGTTCCTCCTGGAGAAGTAATGTGAACCGTTTAGAAACGAGACGTGAGTGCTATATAATTTAATGGACTTGATTAGAAGCATTTTAAACTGGTAAATTCCTTACCAGAATCTTCTCCTGAAGGTCCAAGACCTTCTTTCCCGTCTTGAGCTCTCCGGTTTCCTTATCAGGCTTGTATCGGGCCCTGATCATTCTGCGTGCCAACGGGTCCGTGAACTTATCCCAGGGGTTCTCCTCATCAGGATTACGCTTAGCGTCCTCTTCGTCCCATTTGGGCTGCTTTCCGGCATAACCACGGGTTCCAAGAGTGTGGTCACCTACGTTCTTTTCCCGCATTGTCTTCCCCCACCCGCGTTTGGCAATCGCGCCTGGGGTGTTCTCGGCGTCCTTGAAAGTAGTCCATTCGTCCGCCAAAATTTGGGGATAGAGGCGGTGAACCTCCTCGAAACTGCAATCTTTATCAAGCATCTTCCTCAGCCTATATTTCTAAGAGCCTAAGCCTTTGCTGATCTTGCCGAGGGCAGCTGTGTTAACAATGTTGTTCTTGATATCTAGGTTATTGTACGGGTCCGGGAACTTGTACCGCTGGTGGACCCTCTGAATGAGGAGCCTTTCCAGAGGCTGTTTGGCTTTGTACCTTAGATGCCCGTCATTGATCGAGCACAGTTCTCGAGCAATGGCGGCACAGATGTTGCCGAAGCCCCTTGCATTTATGTCAGGCGCCACGGGTAAACCACTTGTCTCGTCCACCTCCGTAATTACTAGTCGGCCGGTGCCCACAACGTTGGGGCGCTGATGACTCCCAAGTGCAGGTGATCAATTGTAGTACCTTTCGATTAGAAAAGGTTGTCGAACCCACGAGGAGCTGAAGGTATTGGTTAGCAAGAATGATAAATAAAACAATGAAAGATGCAAGTGTTTTTGGGATTTTTGGTTGTATAGTTGCAAGAGAGTAAAAATGCTGAAATAAATGGTAGCAAGTAAAAGCTCTCAAAGAGAGAAAGCCCAATCCTCTATGTGGCAAGAGGACAAGCTCAAGTGATGTGTAACTTATATGTGGAAAACGTTCCCGAGGGCGGCATGGATATTGCTAGGCATAGAGATTTATTAAACAACACGTTGAATATCTTGTCAAGTTTTAATCTTCTTTGGACGGAGCCATTGTTAGGTATAGCTAAATAAATAAACTAAACCCCTTATGATGGATCATGTGGCCAAGTAAATGACTGCACAAGAATTATTAAGACATAAAGTCCCACCATAGCATTACACTCTAAGGTCCCCGATACTAATACCCCATAAATAACTTCATGACTCGGTCTCAGGTTTACATGTCCTCCCAAGTCTCCCTCAATTCATTACACTACGGTGTTCTCCTATGAGCCCATATAGGTGAAGTGTTGTGCAGTCGACGTTCGCACAACACCATCATAGAATCACATAAAAAGATAAACACTAGACAAAATACCAACACATGTCATATATAAATCATTGCCAATTCATCCTATGCCCTCAGGAACATACGGGAACTACTCACAACGTGCAAACATGATGATATTCAGTGGCATAAGTGGTACAACACAATCTGAAAATATAACTTCACCACCAAATAATGACAAGTACTCAATCACAAACATGAATAGTAGCACAAGACAAGTATCTAGGGTATAGCAACTCTCAAACTACGAGGGGGACGGAGTGGATCACGGAGATGATGATGGAGATGGTGCTGGTCTTGGTGATGGTGATGATGTAGAGGCCTCCTCCCACGCCAAGGAGGAGAGGTGATGACGATGACGATGATTTCCCCCTTCTCCGGAGCAGCAGGATCTGACCCCCTCGGAGGGAATCAGGAGTTTCGCCGCCGCCGCGGCCTCGGATGACTTGGAAAAATTAGGGCGTCTTTTCGGGCGAGACGAAGGCGTGTTAAAAAGCCCCGAGCGAGGAAGTGCCCGAGGCTCCATTAGTGGGCCCCACGCGGCCAGATCTGGCCGCGTGGGCCCCCCTCTTTTGGGCCTCGTGGCTCTCTCCTTCGATCTTCTTCTGCTGTTCTCCCGATGAAAAACCAGCTGTGCAATTTTCCTTTTTTATTTGGGTCCCTGTAGCTCCTGAAACATTAAAAACAAGAAAAAGGAGGTTTTCTGCCTCCCAGAAATTAAATACCAAAAATAGGGACTTTGTATGAAAGTCCCATAAATCATCTAAAACATGTAAAAACAATGATATAACAATGCAATAACATTCTAATATGATAATATAAGTTGTATAAATGATGATATAAAATGCACGTATCAACTCCCCCAAGCTTAAACCTTTACTCGTCCTCGAGTAAGTAAGGACATAGATCATTACATGCATCAATGGACTTATGGTTGATAAATAAATACGAGCATTGTATCATCATCATATTCAATTGCAATGAAGATTAATGAACTAAAACTCATACACATGAGGGCAACATAAGTAGAAGCTCTAGCAATCACCCCTTACTTTTGAAAGCAAATAACCATTGTATGTTGGACAATTGAATCATACTATTTTTCACATGCTTTTGCTCTTATGGCAAGCATTATAATTTTATACTTTGCTGAAATTTAAAGACAAGATAAACTCTCATTGGATAACAAGTTAAAGAAGACAAATGAAAAGATAGATATAAATTGTTTACACCTTGCTTCACTAGTAACTAGTGCAAACTTTAGTCATGGATATTTCAATCAAGTTCTATGCTCTATACAACCTTTATCTTACACTTTCCATGGCTAACTGAATTTTCAGGTGCCTTCCTTTTCATTCACTTTCAAGAGCATAAGTATTGAAATATCCATGATCATTAATTTGCTCAAAAGATACTAGATTCTAACAAGAGTGTTTCATATCCTTTTCATTAACCCTTCCTAACTTTTTATCCTACAAGACTATATCTCAACCTTAAACTATTAATTTTCAAGTCATATTGACTCATTCTCTTTACTTATTTTATAATGAGATAATTCTACAATTGTCCAACACACTCAAGTTAATTAAATTCAAGGCAAGATGTGACTGAAACCTCTAAATATGCCACGCTCATTTGCATGAGTGTTACCCATAAATCTCCAAACAAGAGAATCATGGATGACACCATACTTTAATATTCATTGATAAACCACAAGATAGGGATACATGATAATGCTCCATGAGCTCACACAAGCCTAAAGAGATTGATAACTAAACGATAAAAGCAAAACACACCATGACTAGATAGATATGATAAACTAGTAAAGATAAAGACTAGGTGGAACTCCCCCAAGCTTGACGTTTTAGAGCTCTTTATTTCTCTTCCTTCTTGTCTCATAATAATTATCTTCAAGTTCTCCAACGATGCTCATCATAAGATTGTAGGCTTCCTCAAACTTGCTTGCAGCTTTCCCAGTTTTCCATGAGATTCTTCTCCACCGTCTTCTTGCTAGGCTTCCACTCCGGGCTTGGTACTTTACATTCGGGATCTTACGATCCCATTCACCAGGATAGTTCTCTTGGGTGGCACGCTGAATTCCCTGTCAATAAGAGTAGAAACCACGTTTTTGCTAGCAAGTGCGTGCCTAGGAGCCTTCCCTCCTGTGCTCATGCGCGCCGTCTGCCTCTTGTTTCCAAGAGACACGTTCACCCTCACACCAGCAACGGAGATAGGAGAAGGTGGTGCTGTTGCAATAGGTGCGATGTCGACGAAGGGCTTGTATTCTTTCTCTTCCGCTTCTTCTTCTCCATCTCCTCCTCGTCGGGCTTGTAGTCTTCATCATCCGAGTAGTCCTTCCTCTTCCTATTCCTCCTCCATATGGACGTGGGGCTGTTGCCCTCGAGTTCATCATCATCATCGTCCATGGAGGAGCATTGGAAGGAGTCTCCCGAAGACATAGCTAAAAACCTGACAGGCAGAAACAGCAAAAGCAAGATCGCTCGAGAACGCTCGGTGCGAGATTAGATCAACGAAAAGGGGTATATATTGACGGTTTTTAGGTCAAGACGAAGCGTCGGAGTCGAAAACGAGACGAAACGGGACTCCGAGGGGCAAAAGGAGTGGGCCCACGCGGCCAAAGATCTAACCGCGTGGGACCCCCTCTTTTCTCCTCGGGTCTCCGTTCCTTCCAATTTTCTTGTCCCACACGTTAATTTCCATAAAAAATGACTTCCGTAAAATTTACGCAATTCCGAGAAACTTTCCAACACAAAAGTTACCTATTATTGATTTTGGGTTTCTGAAACTGCAAATTCTCGCAATTACCTCCTCCGGTGTCTGTAAATTCAACTCCTCCACCTTTCCGATGAAGCTCTTTCCTGCAATATAATGTTTAAGGCGTTGTCCATTGACTACATGAGGTTTACCTTTCATATCACCGTGAAGACGGATAGCTCCTGAACGGTACACCTCCTGTATCACTAATGGTCCCTGCCACTTTGAAGCTAACTTCCCTGCAGAAAACTTGAAACGAGAGTTGTATAATAAAACTTGATCACCTACTTTGAATTCTTTTCTCTTAATTTTCTTGTCATGCCAAATCTTAACTTTTCTTTAAACATTCTGGCACTTTCATAAGCTTCATTTCTCCATTCATCTAGTAGGTTTAAATCAAGAATTCTCTTCTCTCCCGCAGTTTTAAAATCAAAGTTCAATTGTTTAATAGCCCATCTAGCTTTATGTTCTAATTCAACAGGTAAATGACAAGCTTTTCCATAAACCATTTTATAAGGAGACATTCCCATAGGATTTTTAAAAGCAGTTCTATAAGCCCATAATGCATCATTAATTTTAAGTGGCCAATCAGACCTAGACTTATTCACTGTCTTTTCCAAAATGAGTTTAATTTCCCTATTACTTAATTCAACTTGTCCACTTGTTTGAGGGTGATAAGGAGATGCAATTCTATGGTTAACATCATATTTTGCCAATGTTTTCCTAAGAATACCATGTAAGAAATGAGAACCACCATCAGTAATTAAAAACCTAGGAACACCAAACCTGGGGAAAATGATGTCCTTGAGCATCTTCATTGCTGTGGCATGATCTGCACTTTTGGTTGGAATTGCTTCCACCCACTTTGTAACATAATCCACTGCAACCAAAATATGAGTATGCTTTGTCTTTGATTGGGGAAAGGTCCCATAAAGTCAAAACCCCACACATCAAATGGCTCAAGTGGTAAAGAATAATTCATAGGCATTTCATTTCTCCTACCAATATTTAACATATTCAGCACAATCCTTAAATAAAGTAGGCCAATAAAAACCAGATTGTAATACCTTTGCACCTGTACGATCTCCTGCATGATGCCCTCCATAGGACTGTCATGACAATCTCTTATAATAGCCTGTTGTTCATGCTCAGGTACACAACGTCTAATAATACCATCCACACTTTCTTATAAAGGAAAGGATCATCCCAAAAATAATGTCTAAGATCATAAAAGAATTTCTTTCTTTGTTGAGTAGTGAAGTGTGGAGGTAAAACTTTACCAACAATAAAATTTGCATAGTTGGCAAACCATGGAGATGCAACTTTAGCACTAGAAACATTAATTTGCAAGTTGTTCATTAACAAAACTATCATTAATAGGAATAGGATCATCAGGTATATTTTCCATTCTAGAAAGATGATCAGCTACTTGATTATCTTCCCCTTTCCTATCAACAATGTGTAAATCAAATTCTTGCAATAAAGTACCCATCTTATTAGTCTAGGCTTAGCATCTTTCTTATTCATTAAATATTTAATAGCAGAATGATCAGTATGTATGTGACTTTGAATCAGTAATATAAGGTCTAAACTTGTCACAAGCAAATAGCACTGCTAAAAATTCTTTTTCAGTTGTAGCATAATTCCTTTGAGCAGCATCAAGTGTTCTACTAGCATAATAAATAACATTCAGTTTCTTATCAACACGTTGGCCCAAAACAGCCCCAACTGCATAATCACTAGCATCACACATAATTTCAAAAGGCAATTCCAATCAGGAGGTTGAATAATAGGAGCACTTATTAAAGCATTCTTCAAAATATTAAAGGACTCAATACAATCATCATTAAAAGAGAAAGGAACATCCTTTTGCAAAAGATTGGTTAGAGGTTTTGATATTTTGGAGAAATCTTTAATAAACCTACGGTAAAAACCTGCATGCCCAAGAAAACTTCTTATACCTTTGATGTCCCTTGGGTATGGCAGCTTTTCAATAGCTTCTATCTTTGCTGGGTCAACTTCTATTCCTCTTCCAGAAATCGATGCCCAAGACAATACCTTCAGTAACCATGAAGTGACACTTCTCCCAATTTAGAACTAAGTGTTGGTCTTCACAACGCTGCAAAACTTTGTTAAGGTTGAACAAGCAATTATCGAAGGAAGTACCATACACAGAAAAATCATCCATAAAACTTCCATTATCTTTTCAATATAATCAGCAAATATAGCATTCATGCATCTTTGAAAAGTAGCAGGAGCATTACACAAACCGAATGGCATTCTCCTATAAGCAAATGTACCATATGGGCAAGTAAAAGTGGTCTTTTCTTGATCATCTTATGACAGGAATTTGTGAGAAACCTGAATAACCATCTAAATAGCAAAAGTGAGAGTGTTTAGATAACCTTTCTAACATTTGATCAATAAATGGCAATGGGTAATGATCTTTACGAGTTGCTTTATTTAACTTCCTGAAATCAATACACATCTATAACCAACAACAGTACGTTGAGCCACAAGTTCATCCTCATCATTTGGAACAACAGTCATTCCACCCTTTTTAGGAACACAATGAACATGACTAACCCACTTACTATCAGCTATGGGATAAATGATACCAGATTCAATAAGTCTTATTACCTCTTTTCTTACCACTTCTTTCATTTTTGGATGGAGACGGCGTTGATAATCAACAACAGGTTTTGCATCCTCCTCCAAATTAATTTTATGCATACATAGAGCTGGGCTTATACCTTTAAGATCATCAAGAGAATATCCAATGGCTGATCGGTGAGCTTTCAGCCCATCAAGTAATTTCTCTTCTTCTTCAGCTGAAAGGTTAGCACTAATAATGACAGGATATATGTCGGAGACTAGTCCCAGGAACTAGGGGTGTCTCTCAAAAGCCAGGAATCGAGTAAGGGGCTGAACACAACGTCAAACAGATCCTCAACAACCTCGGCGACGGTGCTCGTCGAGCTTGGTGAGGAACATCACGACAGAGATGGAACATGACCCGCTACCCAGGTTCAGGCCCGCCGTGAGGTGTAAAGACCCTACGTCCTGCTAAGATGTATTGCACTGCTTGGAGAGGTTCATAGTACAAGGTGCTTGCCGAGGGCACAGTTGTGGCTATGGTGGACTATGGTGGAAATGAGCTCCGTCTTCTCCTTCAGATGTAGCTGCTTGGATGTGGAATGAGTTGGCGAATGCGGGATCCCCCTGCTTGGTCGTACACTGGCTCCTTATATACCGGCCTCGGTCCTCTTCCCCAAAAACCTTCGGCGGGAAGGGATACCACAATGCCGCTAAGATGGAGCACAGCGCACGGCGTCGGGGTCGTCCATGGACGCGGTCCATGGCAGAGAGCACGTCGTCTTAGCAGAAAAAGCCACCGTCCATCCAGGACGGTGGGCTGGCGCTGCAGAGTCTGGTGGCATGCCCCACGGTGACGTCGCGCTTGGAGCGTAGCGGCGGCCGGCCGCTTTATCACCAAAACGGCAATCCTCGGAGTCCGCTTTGCTTGCCCCAGCCTTGTTGACTGCTTTATACACGAGAATGGCAACTGCGGCGTCTTCGTCATCGCGCGCAGACGAGCGCGTCACTCTGCGACGGGCGCAGAACCCATGTGCGCTCTGCAGCGGGTGCAGGAGCTTGCTTCCACTTGAAGGAACCCCGCGAGGGCCTGAAGCCTCGCCGAGGTTCTGTAGTCGTTGACCCCTCGCGAGGGTAGCGCGGAGACGCACTAGGACCTGGTGGTTTTCTGGGCAGGAGAGGCCTTCCCGAGGCAGAAGTTCCTCTCGAGGCCCCTTAGGCCGAACGTCTGGTCCTTAGCAGAAATGCTCGGCCGAGTGAAGAATTCCTCGCGAGGGAAAAAGTCCCTCACGAGGCTCGCCAGGCTGAGCGCCTGGTCCTTAGTAGAATTTCCCGCGGAGCGTCGAGGGCTGTGGCAGGCCGGCCCATGGTACCCTGATTTCCACTGGGCCGACAATATATGCTCTTCTCATCCAAGTATGCATATTTAATATTTTTAGGCAAAGGTTTTAATTCAAAACTAGGATCCCCTTTGGATGGCGGTAGCACTCCTAAATTATCAGGTGGGATATGTAATTGTAATTGTGGGGGTTTTTGCCATAATATTTGTTCTAAACATCTTTTTCTTCATCATTAAATGGTTCATATTGATTTAGCATATAACGTTCTACCACGTCTGATGAAGTTACAGCTATATGAGCAAGAGTTTCAATTATATCTTCAGAAATTGGCTCTTTCTTTGAATGTTTATCAGAAAATTTAGAAAAGTTGAATTCAAGTTTTTCTCCAGCACACTTAATAAACACTTTCTCTTTAGGCAAATTAATTTCAGCGCCAACAGTATGTAAGAAAGGTCTACCAAAAATGATAGGACAAAATGAATCTTGAGGGCAACCAAGCACAATAAAATCAGCAGGATATTTTATTTTGCCAACCAATACTTCAACATCTCTAACAATTCCAAGTGGACTAATATAATCTTTATTAGCAAGTTGAATTGTCATACCTGTCTCTTCCATAATGATAGGATCAATATCAGGCTTGATTTCAAGATAAAGAGAATATGGAATGACACTAATACTTGCTCCAATATCACACAAACCATGATAACTTGAAGTCCCAATAGAGCATGATATAACAGGCTTACCAACCTTGGCCGAATTGCCTTTAATAACTTTAGTAGCATCTTCACATAAATAAACATCAAGAGGGTCTTCTTCATTTAATTGTTTGATAATCGAAATTTGACTGTTGACTTCCACCTGTTCATAAGGCTGAGAACATCTTCTGTTACTCTTGTTAGTAATAGCAATAAGTAAATTCTCCTTTACTTGGTTTGGATATGGAGGTGCTTCAACAAACTCCTCAATTGTCACGGATGACACTGGTTCTACCTGTTTAATAACTTAAGGAACAACAATAGATTGTTTAACAGGTTCAACATAAACTTCAAACCCACTTTTAGGAACACCAATATGACTAGCAAAAGATTTAGCTATCTCAATTAAAACATAAGGATCAAGACCAAAATTATCACTCAGATTCTTAAACAAAATAGAAGTAGAGAAGTTCTCTACACATGAATATTCATAGTCCAAATAGGGCTCATTACCTTTATCAAGATCCCAATGACAAGTATTCTCAGCAATAGTCTCCAATAAATTCCATGCTTCTACTTCAGTATTATTTGTAAAACATCCACCAGATGAATTATCCAGAAATTCCTTTTGTTTCCTCGGTAGCCTCATATAAAAGTTTATCAATATAATTTTCCTTGTAAGATCATGACAAGGATTCTTGCGAAGGAGTTCCTTTAACCTCCCCCAAGCTTGAGTAAGATGTGGCCAGAAATTAAATATATAGCAGCGGTTCTCATAAGCTTCTTTAGGAGTAAAATATTTAAGAAAGAAAACCTTCCTCAAAATACTCCATTCAATAGTGACTTCTTCATCCAAAGACCTGAACCAAATACGAGCATTACCAGATAAAGACAAATATAATAGCTTCCTTTTTACCTGATCATCAGAAATACCAGGAAGCCTAAATAAACCACATATGTCTTCAATTGTCTCCACGTGTTCACGTGCAGACTTAGTTCCATCCCCTGTAAATGGATTTTTCATAACTCTTTTAACATGACCAACGGGAATTTTAAATCCCACTTTAGATACCTCAGACACAGTAGTTTCAACCACTTTAGGAGCAATAGCATAAGCACTTTCATATAAAGCAAGATGCAGCGAGGCACGATTCATAAATGCCATAGTAACAATGAGATAAAACAGTAAATAAAATTCAGCTTTCAAGTTTCCTTACCAAACTTCTTACCAATAGCGCTACGCTCCCTGGCAATGGCGCCAGAAAAGTATCTTGATGGCTCCCAAGTGCAGGAGATCAATTGTAGTATCTTTCGATTAGAAAAGGTTGTCGAACCCACGAGGAGCTGAAGGTATTGGTTAGCAAGAATGATAAATAAAACAATGAAAGATGCAAGTGTTTTTGGGATTTTTGGTTGTATAGTTGCAAGAGTAAAAATGATGAAGATAAATGGTAGCAAGTAAAAGCTCTTAAAGAGAGAAAGCCCAATCCTCTATGTGGCAAGAGGACAAGCTCAAGTGATGTGTAACTTATATGTGGAAAACGTTCCCGAGGGTGGCATGGATATTGCTTGGCATAGAGATTCATTAAACAACACATTGAATATCTTGTCAGGTTTTAATCTTCTTTGGACGGAGCCATTGTTAGGTATAGATAAATAAATAAACTAAACCCCTTATGATAGATCTTGTGGCCAAGTAAATGACTGCACAAGATTTATTAAGACATAAAGTCCCACCATAGCATTAGTCTCTAAGGTCCCCGATACTAATACCCCATAAAGTAACTTCATGACGCGGTCTCAGGTTTACATGTCCTCCCATGTCTCCCTCACTCCATTACACTACGATGTTCTCCTATGAGCCCATATAGGTGAAGTGTTGTGCAGTCGACGTTCGCACAACACCATCATAGAATCACATAAAAAGTTAAACACTAGACAAAATACCAACACATGTCATATATAAATCATTGACAATTCATCCTATGCCCTCAGGAACATACGGGAACTACTCACAACGTGCAAACATGATGATGTTCAGTGGCATAAATGGTACAACACAATCTGAAAATATAACTTCACCTCCAAATAATGACAAGTACTCAATCACAAACATGAATAGGAGCACAAGACAAGTATCTAGGGTATAGCAACTCTCAAACTACGAGGGGACGGAGTGGATCACGGAGATGAATGGAGATGGTGCTGGTCTTGGTGATGGTGATGATGTAGAGGCCTCCTCCCACGCCAAGGAGGAGAGGTGATGACGATGACGATGATTTCCCCCTTCTCTGGAGCTCCAGAGCAGCAGGATCTGACCCCCCTCGGAGGGAATCAGGAGTTCCGCCGCCGCCGCGACCTCGGATAGACTTGGAAAAATTAGGGCGTCCCTTTTCGGGCGAGACGAAGGCGTGTTAAAAAGCCCCGAGCGAGGAAGTGCCCGAGGCTCCAGTTAGTGGGCCCCACGCGTTCAGATTCCTTGACTGCGTGGCCCCCCCCTCTTTTGGGCCTCGTGGCTCTTCTCGCTTCGATCTTCTTTCTGCTGTTATTCTCCCGACGAAAAACCAGCTGTGCAATTTTCTTTTTTCCAATTGGGTCCCTGTAGCTCCTGAAACATTAAAAACAAGAAAAATGAGGTTTTCTGCCTCCCAGAGATTAAATACCAAAAATAGGGACTTTGTATGAAAGTCCCATAAATCATCTAAAACTTGCAAAAACAATGATATAACAATGCCAATAACATTCTAATATGATAATATAAGTTGTATAAATGATTATGTAAAATGCATGTATCAGGCGCCTTTCCTTCCGCTGACGCTTGGCGGTGCTACCATCTGTGCCGGCGCCGCCGGTGTCAGTGGTGGTGTTGTCCGTACCCTCATATCCATCATCCTCGCCGGTGCCATTGGGATTTTGCGAGAAATATTGCAGGTAGTGGTTCTCCAAGTCTTCTTCTTCGGAACCAACATGAGCCCTAGAACCACCGGCTTCGTCGTTGTCCGCCATGTCTGCACAAATTAGTAAATAGCACGGTAAAAAGTCTAGCTATGGAGTGCGATAAATTTGCCGAAACGGAAGTGAATCAACATTTCAGCAAATTCCATACATCCAGGAGCGGTTTTGGTGCCTTCATCTTCTTTCCCGATGCAGGGCACTCTTTCCAGTTATCCAGAAGCGTCTTGATATCTTCGCCGCTTCTCTTACGTGGAGGTCCTCGATTCTCATCTTCATTGTTGAACAGGTCTCCACGCTTTCTCCACGGGTCTTTCTTATTAGCTAGCCACCTTCGGTGCCCCATGTAGACGGTTTTCGAAGACCCCTCTTTCGGTAGCTGTAGGTAACAGGTACCGTCCATGCACCTGACGCACGCATGGTGTCCCTGAACCACCTGGCCCGAGACATATCCGCAGCCGGGCAAATCGTGCACCGTACAGAGCAACGCGGCTCTCAATGGGAAATACTCTTGAGCGACGGCGTCCCATGTGATGACCCCTTCCGGCGCCCATAACGTGGTCAACTCATCTTTCAGTAGCTTCAGATACAGATTGATGTCGCTGCCTGGTTGTTTCGTCCCTTGAATGAGCATGCTCATGTGAATGTACTTCCTCTTCATGCAAAGCCAAGGGGAGGTTGTATATCCACCTATAAGCTTTTTTCTATTAGTGGAATTCTCTGCAAATTTTTTTGCAAGCATGTATATTTTGCAAAGTTATCGATTGAAATTGGTGGTATATGCAATCGTGTTTGAAAAAGAGAACGGGGAGATAGAGGATAAATTTGATGTTGGATAGCAAAAGATTGAACACATAGGAGAGGTAACTTCTTTTTCTCACAAAACATAGGTATTATGTGAGCGGGACCCCCATCTAAATATAACATAATGTATAACTGTTTTAGCCTCATCAAACACTCATGCATTTATTACCATATCTTCTGCTCTTGCAAGTGGTATTTAACATATTTTCCTGAGACAAATATATTTAATTTCCTTCAAGTTAACAAGAAAGTTATAAATTAATAAGTTCATACATATCTTTTCATTTTGTATGGATGTGCTTTCTGTTGGGAGATAGTGACAAAGTAGTATCTCCATTAATTTTCTCGTTCCGTTTATGGTCTCATACAATATATCTTCTGATATTTATGCAACATAAATCCAACTGATTAAAGGAGGTTGTATTTAGTTAATCTAGGGATCATGCTTCCAGCTGGTTGGTGTAGTTACTGGTTTTTTAAGTGCAGGAGCCGTATGTTAGCTAAAGTCATATCGTCACTCTCTTTCATCGTTAACTATCGTGCCACATCAGCAGCTTGCATATGATACGATGCTAAGAGCCAAGCATTCAAAGAGACCTTATTATCACCATACATCAACTCTAGCAAGTGGCAACGCCGAGTACAATTATCAATGCTATCATAGGCTCGTAGCTCAGTCACATATCATCTCTTTACATGGTAAAAGAAAAACATATCATCTCTTTGCAATATGGAATTACCAAAGTTATTTAGACATTTTCATATTCTCTGACCTTCGAAGACTGATTAACACAATGTGTGTAACAACAATATTTTTTTTGGACTGAACGAGTAACATTTTTTGGTGTAACTACAAATATTAATTATTCTGTCTAAAAATTACTCCCTCCGTTCCACAATATAAGATGTTTTAGCCTTTTTCCACATGCACATGTACACACATGTATCTAGACACGTTTAAGTGCAAGTGTCTATTCTTTTTGGTATGAATCTAGACATGCATGTGTAACACCTAAAACATGTGGAACGGAGGGAGTATATGTTATTTTCATAAACTCGTATATATTTCATTCCCTACCTCTTACCATGAAAGATAATACACATTTTACATAATTAACCCTGTAGATTGACAAGATCATTATTACCTTTTGATTTTGTATGGTTGTGCCTTCTGTTGGGAGATAGATATAAAGCAGTCCCTCTATTAATTTTCTCCTTTTGTTCAGGACATATCTTTTGACATCTATTGTGTCATGTAATATATCTTTTGATATCTATATGTATGAAACGTAAATCCAACTGATTAAAACATATAGATCTTCTCTGTTACAGTGATACTCCGTATAAGTGTTAGAGCTCGAGCGTGGCGTACACACCCTGTCTTTCTCTGCCTGCCTTCCACTCTCTCTTCACCCTCATTCCAGTTGTCCATGAGACTATGACCCCATCCTTTTCACCACCGTCTCCCTTCTTCCTCCCATAGCAACATTACACAGTCCCGTGTTCCCAATTTCCCACGTCTCCGCCTGCAGAACTTGGAAGCCGTAAGTCCTGTCCTGTCCTTGCGACACTCATTTTATCAGTGTGGGGGAAAGAGACGGGAGAGGAGTGTAGACTGAGAGAGATGGGTGTACAAGCGAGAATTCCCCAATCTAGTCCCTAAATTGCTCCCGTCGAGTACGAGTAGTTAGTAGTACGTACCTGTAGAAGAAATATGGTGGGGAAACCAGTGGCGGTAGTGTGCTTGCTGGTGGAGAGCTACTGCAATTTTCTATTGTAAGGTAGATCAATGAACTGAATTTTGTGTTTTGAGCAGGAAAGGAAGGAGAGGTGGTGGTGGCCAATTGGCCATGCAGGGTGGCGCCGCCGGGTACCCGTACGGGCCGCCGCCCACAGGCATGGCCTCGCTCTCGCCCGCGACCATGTCTGTCAGCACCGCCCCGTATCCGTCTCCGATGCTACCGCAGCCGGCGGGAACGGATTTCGATGAGTTGGCGGCCGCTGTGACGGGCACGGGCGGCAGCGCCGTCAGCTTCCACCACGACATTCCGGTCGACGCCGGCTGCGGCGGTAGGAGCGCTGGCGAGGCCGGAGCGGGAGGGCCCGGCAGCCGGTGGCCCCGCGAGGAAACGGTGGCGCTCATCAGGATCCGGTCGGAGATGGACGCGGCCTTCCGGAACGCCGCCCTCAAGGCGCCCATCTGGGAGGAGGTCTCCAGGTGAGAACGGAGCTGAGCTGAGTGTGGTACACACTGGTACTGGCAAATTCCCTTTCCTCTGCGCAATGCGGCTAACGGTTCCACCGGAATTCGCCGTCAGACCTTACCTGCGGTGAAATGATGGCGAATTAGGGCAGCCACAGCGTGTGCTATAGCCAAATCTGACAAAAGCTGAATTTGGCTTCACCGTGTAATTTGGCTAGAGCTCTACAATGTACAGATGCTAAATTTCTGAACCATCCGGGCCCACTGCAGCAGGAGCAGGCTGCTTTTCTACCTTTCACATGGGAGAGAGCGATGCATGCAGAACACACACCCTTGCTAATTCATTTGGAATCACATTTGGCATCGGAGCAAGGAGTTGCTCCGGTTCCCAAACTATTTGACTTTGGAACTACCTCCACAATGTAGGGAACTAGTTCCAAAAGTTAAAAAGTGAATATGAACCACTTTTGGCTACACGCTGTGGCTGCCCATGCAGCCATCTTTTACAGCATTCTCGTTTTGGCGTAATGCTCCTCGATTTCTGTGAATTGGGGTAGTAGGTAAAGAACCTCTGCGCCGCCCGGGAGCCGTATGCTACGGCCGGTGGGGATGTTCAGTCCCGGAGCTGAGCAGGCCAGACCACGCACACACTGCAGCGCCGGGCTGCAGGCTGCACTGTTGTTTCCCCCTTACTTTTGTGAGCATTGATGCAATCTAGTCTTTGGGAAAGAAGGAAGGAACGGCGCCTTTTGCTCCCATCCCGATGCTGCTCAGTTGACGCACTTGTGATTAATCTACACATCTCTCCACTGACAGTGCCATCATCTTGACATCATCGCATCTTCTTCAGTCTCTTTCAGTGAAAGAAAGAAAAAGAATGGCATAATCTACGAGGCATCTCTGTGATTGTGATGCAACCATGTTTAGATGAAAGATACTTCCCAGGAGTATATACTGCAATTTCATATCGATCAATCACCACTTCATGTCACGCCTTCTTCGTGGCTGTGCCAATTTGGTTGAGACGTGAAAGCAAGAAACAGAATTCTGATAGCAGGAGCGGTTCTCGACATTTTTGCAGGAAGCTTGCGGAGCTGGGCTACCGCAGGGGCGCCAAGAAGTGCAAGGAGAAGTTCGAGAACGTGGACAAGTACTACAAGCGCACTAAGGAAGGCCGCGCCGGCAGGCAGGACGGCAAAAGCTACCGCTTCTTCTCGGAGCTCGAAGCCCTCCACGCCGCCGCGCCGCAGCAGGATAAGGCCATGGCGACCGCCGCCTGTGCTACGGAGACGACGCGGTTTCCTCAGCCGTTGGCAATGGCGAGTACCCAGATGGCGTCCGCGGTGCTGGCCCATCCTGGCACCGGCCTGCTGCCGGACCTCAGCTTCTCGTCCAACTCGGAGTCAGATTCAGACGATGAGTCGGACGACGAGGAGGAGGCTGGCGGCAGCAAAGAGGAGGGCTTTGGCAAGCTCACGACCGGTGGCGACTTCGGCGGGAGGAACAAGACGATGATGGCGCTCTTCGAGGGGATGATAAATCGGATCACGGAGAAGCAAGACGCGTCCCAGCGACTGTTCCTGGAAACGCTCGAGAAGTGGGAAGCGGACCGCACCGCGCGAGAGGACGCTTGGCGGCGGCAGGAGCTCGCCCGCATGAGCCGCGAACGGGAGCAGCACGCCCGGGAGCGAGCCGCCTCCGCCGCCCGCGACGCCGCGCTGATCGCGTTCCTCCAGCGCGTCGGCGGGGACTCCGTACTGCATTCACCAGTGTCGCCGGTCCACACGAAGCGTCGCCTCGACCCCTCAGCCGCTTCGTTGAAGCTGGTGGTCGCGCCGCCGAAGGCGGAGGAGGGCGGCCGGGCAGGAGGAGGAGAGAGCAGCGGGGGTTGTCACGGTGGCCCAAGGAGGAGGTCGAGGCGCTGATCCAGCTGCGGATGGAGAAGGACGAGCACTACCAGGGCATGGGAACGGGGGCCAAGGGGCCGCTGTGGGAGGACATCTCTGCCGGCATGCGGAGGATCGGGTACAACCGGAGCTCGAAGCGGTGCAAGGAGAAGTGGGAGAACATCAACAAGTACTTCAAGAAGGTTAAGGAGAGCAAAAAGAGGCGGCCCGAGGACTCCAAGACGTGCCCGTACTTCCACCAGCTCGACGCTATCTACCGGAAGAAGCAATTCGCCGTGACCGGCGGCTCTAGCTCTGCCTCCGGGAACACAACCTCCGAGCAGGAGAACGCCTGGCATGAGCTGGAGGGTAAGATCAACAATGACTCTGACAAAATGTACATCGTTGGAGGGGGAAGCTTGCATGCCCGACCCGGCAACGGCGAGACTTCAGAGGCCACTGCCGGCTTGATGCCATTGGTACAGACAAGGTAATGGCTCAACTCTGAACCCTCCTTGTAAATATTTTTTATACTTCAAGATCAATTGGACGCAATATAATCCGTCAGAATTGCCATTGTACATAAGGCGGAAGACAACATGACGATGGCGACGGAGGCAAACATGCAGTCCGAGAAGAAGGAGTTCACGGCGCCGGACCAGACGGACAGCGACGACATTGAAGCTAACGACGACGGCAACGAGGATGGCAAGATGAAGTACATGATAGAGTTCCAAAAGTCTAAAGAATGCGGATGCACTAGCACACCTGCCCCAGCGACAGGTGCGACGGTAGTGGCGAGTTCGGCCCCGACAAGCAGCACATTCCTTGCGGTTCAGTAGACGGCAATGCCGCGCCTTTGCCGAAAGAAAACCAGGCATCACCGTCTTCCTCGGTTCATGAGCACCGGTTATCCTTGGCAACAACCTATACCATTTCTTGATTTGTTTATGTAATAACAACCTCAATTGTCAAAGGCAAAGAATCAAACAAGTGGCCCCCCTATGTAATTCCTCAGTAGACTGAAAACAGAGGAGGTGCTTGAACAATACAACTCATAAACACAAGTTATTTATAAGGTTGCATTTTGAAGTCTATGGTTCTCCCATACCTTAGAATTTAATCAGGGACTTGAAGCACTGGAGTGGGATGTGTAATGTAGGATTGGAGTACGCAGTGACATTGTAATCTGCGTGTCATGTCCTATGTGTACATGACCGGGCTGCGTCCAGTGTAAGGCCTTGGGCCGTGTAAGGATTAGGCCCAGCTGTGGCGTATCTGAGACATGTCCATATAAGGCATGGTCAGTGGTGGAGATCGGTATCGACGAATTAGAACATTCCTACCTATACTATCTCTCTGTTTCTGTATCCTAGATGCTTCTGTCCAATCCCTGATCTCCTTTCCCTCTCGAAGCTCGTTTCCCCTCTTCCAAGGCACGGGTTGAAATTGCGTTTTTCCTATTCATGCATTTCAAAAATCCAGCGAATCAAAGAGGCCCTTAGCCATTTATGCAATTTCTGAATCTCACAATAGCCCGAAGGATTACTTTTCCATCCATCCATGTAAAAATTTCTATGCCCAGTTCTTTTCAGATTAGTCTTGTTCTTAAACTTCGCTGCGCTAGAGAAACTGTGATAGAAACAAGCCATGCAAAAATTGCATCCAGTTCTTTTAAGTTTCTATCATCTAGGCTGCTTTTCTGAGTTTTCTCGTGAAAGTATGTAATGTTGCTGAACTGTGTATTTTTCTGCCGTGTTTACCGTACATTTGAGAAAGAAAATATTTTACGGACACGATAATACACCTTTACAGGCACCAGCTTAGCCCTCGCTAAAGGCACGAGAAAACTTCTTACAAAAGGCTTTAAGCGGCGTGGGATGCTCCCGCCAACTACATGGGCCCTAAATGGGATGCTACCATGCGGCCCATTATAACAGTGGCTTTTTTATTTTCTGTTTACTTTTTTATTTTTATTTTATTTGTGTATTGCTATTTTCAATTTATTTTTATTTTTTGTAAATATGGAAAATTGTCAAAAAATTATATTATAAATTTAGTCCAATGGATTACAAAACCAAAACCTCTCTGGACTTTTTTAGACCTTATTTTTCAGTCGATAATTTCTTTTGAATCACATGAAAGTACTTTTTAATCCCATGAACATTTTTTTTAACTCCATGAATTATTTTTAACCCCGTGAACTTTTTTATGAACTTCATGAACAAGTTTTACCTTGTAAAATTGTTACTAAACCACGTGAAATATTTTATTTAGACCAAGTGAACCTTTTTTATGAACGTTTCAAACATGTTTTGACCTTTCATGACTATTAATAAGGCTTTTATTCAAAAATTGGACATTGCTCAAGTCCTCAACATTTCAAGAAAAAATAAACAAAACTAAAGGAAAAGAATAGAAATATAAAATAAATCAACAAAAAATAATAAACAAATAAAATAAAGGAAATAAAAAGAAGAAATAAAAAATAGGAAAAGAGAAAGATCTGCCAAATAGGCCGGCACATTAGGGGTTTTTCCAGGCACCGTTGAGGCCGTTACTGGCACAACGCGTACGCCTCCTAGCAATCGGTTGCCCAATGGTCCCAGGTAACACCTCCTACTCCGGTTTTGTGTTGCTTCCAAAAGCTTATGGCTTTTTTGTGTTTTTAGTTTATGTTTGTTGTCTGTTTCAGAATTTATTGTCTATTTTGTTTATTTTTCTTTACAATTTTCCTCTTTTAAAACTCTTGAGCATGTTAATTTTTTTGAATGTTTTTTCTAATTCACAGCCATTTTTTATATTTTGTGAACATCTTTTCAAATTCGTGAACTTAAATTATGATTATTTTTAAATTGATGAACAAATTTCAAATTCGTGAACATTTTTCATATCTGCGAACTTATTTTTTTGGAATTTATGAATATTTCTCAAGTCCTTGAATAGTTTTTTATATCCATGAACAAGTTTTAAATTCGTGAACATTTTTGAAATTCATGAACATGTTTTTCGAAAATGAGCATTTGTGCCAACGTTTAAAAATCTGGGAAGATTTTTTATTTCACAATTTTTCTCTAAATTAAAGAAAAATCGGACATATTTCCGTGAACCAGAAGCAGAAAAGGGAACGAATAAACAAATATAAAAAATGCTATCCATGGGTAAGCACCCAGGCATATTTTATAGAAGGGAAGTTAGGGAGCTATGAGCAACAACTTGCGGTGTTCGAGACTCGAACCCGGATCATTAGGCTACCGAGCGCACTCCACGCTCAGCTAACCATCTGACCCTCTGGTCAGGCTCCGAATAAACAAATATACACAGCAAGCAGAGCGAGCATGGGCCGGCGCACCACAGCTCCCAAGCGAGCGTTACCACCGTAGCGGACGCTATGAGCGTCATACAAGACCTCCCGGATAGAAGCTCCTCATTGTTTAGCCTTGAGATAGCGCGCAGTCCCCATGTATCGACGTGGGGTTGGCGAATAGGAGGGAAAAAAAAGTAGCTGCCATTGTGTGTACTTACCTGCAACCTGCATATCATCGTCAGTTCATCCTGATCTCGCTCCTCAGTCCTCACCTCCAAGTTCAGGTTCCTGACCTCCTGCAGCATTACATTCAGAAGCCCACTCGTACAGGTATTCTTCTTTTGATGAATACAGATGCATAATGAGAAACACATTCTTCTTGTGAACATGACATTCAGAATATCACGCGCTTGGATGTACAGTATCCTCCCATCTCAAGTCAAATGCCACGAGTAGCCAGGTCCTAGGCTCCTATAGCTCCTCTGTAGTTCATAGATCTGTGCCTTGGCTAGTCAACATCTCAAGCGCGTGCGTGGGCCCGCATGTGCTTGGCCTGGCGGTGTTCATACACGCGTATGCCTAATTGCCCATCGTCACTGAACTTGTAATATTCTTGAAAGAGTCGTTGCGCAGGCTAAGATACGATATCTGTTCTCGTGCTCCGCTCTAAGCCTAACAGCATCTCTACCGGGCCTCCAAATCTATATCTGGCACCCCTAATTGGGCCCCCGCTATAATCCTAAGCAGTACGAGAGCATCTTCATCGGGCCTCCAAATCGGTGTCCGGCACCCCCAATTGACACCCAATTAGGGTGCTGGACACATGTCCGGCCAATTGGGGGTGCCGTCCACAACGGCGCACCCCAAACAAGCACGCCAAACTTTTTTTAACATTCGTTCATAAACAATTTTGGCGGAATTAAACGAGATATAACAAACTTATAATTTCAAATCTAAACGAGATTTAACAAACTAAACCTAAACTACGTCGTTACCGGCTACACGCTACAACATCTAGCCAACCACTACACGCGCCGACATCGTTAAAGATGCCTCTTCCACATGCCCTCGTCGGCGAAGAAGATGCGAACCAGCGCCGGAATCATCAACAGACTTGCATGCCTCGATGATCTGGCGCCAGAAATTTCATCCGCTATTGCCGCCGGCTACGTCCTTTAGAAACCGCTGAGGCTGAGACTTCTGGTTTCGCGGCGGGGCGCGTGGTGGGATTTGATCTACCGCCGTTCGGAGACGCGTCGCACTTGATGGGAGCCTCGCCGGCTTCATCTGGCGCCCCTTCTCCGGTGACGGCGACGCTGCTGACCAAGATGCGCCTGCCGGTGGTAAGGGGAGATCGGGCAGCTCGGGGTCGTCGTCGTCCTCGCCGTCAGAGCGGGCACGCTCATCGTTCAAAGCGGACAACTCCGGTGTTGGCTCCCGCACGGGGGTGGGGAGGAAGACGCCGCTGCGACACGCCTCGTACTCCGCGTCCACCACGGCGTGCCAGTAAGGCGCCGAGATGGAGTACTAGGGGTCGAGCTTCTGCTCGTACGGCATGTCCATCCACTTCCGCTTGATGAAGTCGATGCGCTCCTGCCCGCTAAGCCGTGGCGCCACTGGCACGTTGACGTCATTCCTCACCCACCCTTCCAGTAGGGTGTCGTCGTCCTCCACCGGCACGCTGTGGCGACTGCACAGCCGCGCGGTCTCCAGCGAGAGCACATATGGAGGCACGTTGGCTGCCTCATCGCGCCACATATCGCGCTGAGCACGTATGGAGGCACGTTGGCTGCCTCATCGCGCCACATATCGCGCTGAATAGCCTTGGCCATCTCCGCCTCCTCCTTGCGGCGTCGGCGTTCCTCCAGCTGCTCACGGCTACCTGCCATGCTTGGCGGCCGATCTGCTTGTGGCGAGGTGAGAGAGGGAGAAGAAGTGGTGTGGGAAGAGGAGGGCCGCGGGGCGCCGCGTTTTAAAGGCGACCGGAGGAGCGGGGTTGGGTGGCCTGCATTAACGCCTAGCCACCAGTTCGCTGGCCACGCATTGACGCCGACAACGCGTGTGCAGGGCGCCGCCGCTGGAAGCCGCAGCGACGTCAACACGTGGACGGCGCTTGAGGCGTCGCTTCCGTCTGCGCCATGGGAACGGGCGTGGCGGTATTGCGACGCGTGCTGACAGGCGTGTCGCCGTTTCTTCGCCTCGCCATTAACGCGGGCGGAATGGCCTCCTGCACAGCCCTAATTACCAAGGGCGCCCGTGCTGTGTGTATGACGGGCGGGCCACCCCTGTCGGAGGGCATGTCCGCCCCATGTCCGGCACCCTCGAGAGGGCCTCCAATCTTGGGGGCCCTTTCGGGGGTGCCTGACACGATTTTGCTCGGCCCGACCATTTGTAGGGTGCCGCTGGTGGCCGATTTTGGCGTCCGGACCCCCAATGGGCCATTGGAGGGTCAATTGGAGGGCCCCGTTGGAGATTCTCTGAGCATCTCCCGGCGCTCTCACTAAGGTTATTGGGTGCGCAGGCATGAAAACATCGCCTACTCACGGTGTCAATAGCGGCAAGTTGCCGGACCGGCCCAATAGTGCGTGCGATAACCCAGCAATAGGCTCGGTCCATAGGGGAATCGAAGTGCCGACTACTGCAGCAACCAGTGGCAGATCCACCTTATGCTAGCCGGGTGCACAGGACACCCCGGGAAAAAATATTTTCCTTTATAAAATAGCATTTTATTTACTACATATGCACCCAAAAAAATGTTTTAAATGTGTGGTGCCACCATGGTTGCAACCTGGTCCCAAATATTCTAGCTCCGCCACCGGTGACAATCGTCGCCACGTCGGACCTGACCGACGATAACGTCCTATCATTTACTCACAACAGGTCAAAATGTTCAATTCGGGTGGTGACAGTCATTCAGTGTGAGTTATGACGCACACAGGCTCCCCTGGCGGGTACTGACGCGTTCACGCTTCGCCTTCCCACACCTGTCGCCGGTGTAATCGCGTAGTGGGAACGGTCGCCGGCGTTACGACGGTTCCTGCCCTTCCTGAGTACACCAAGGCCTGGTACGCCGCAGATTGGGGGATCGTGACGGTTCCTTTCGACAAAGACGGTGGCGATGCCTGAGGAGACAACAACGGATTAGGAGGCGTCGATTTGTCGGCATGTGATCCGTTCTACCACTATTAGGATTAGGTTTAGCTCGAATTTTGTTCTAAATTGTAAAATATATCCAACTATGAATGAAATTCTTCGTTTTAGCCTTGCAAAAAAATAATGTTTTAGGCGTATGCTTTTTAGAAAAAAAAACTTTTGTAGACGCTAGGAACAATTGGTCAGAATAGGACGGTAAACTGCGTCGACGCTTCCAATATCCCTATCCAGACACTTGTTGAACATACCGGTTGGTATCTTTTTTTTACTAAATGGGGCTTAAGCTAACCTTCAGCTAATTGTGCCACTTCGAAAAGCTTTCAGCCGCATATGCCCATTTTAAAAACGCATGGGCTTAGGCATTCTGAAAATCTCAGAGACTCAAAATATCAGAAAACGCCATACACTTTGAATTATCCTGTGGCTGAAAAACGCTAAAACTTATAAGATCTTATCTTTGAGATAAGCCATTTGATATGCCGTTTTCAGTCTAAGAGGTTCTGAGAATGTCAGAATACGCCACCTGATTGAACAAGTGCACAACGGTATTAAACCTTTTGCAGCGCAGTAACTGAGCACGTCCGTTGGTTGAAAGGCGAATTCCCGGTGGCCGTTGCTCCACAGCTCGGACACTTCCCTTCGGGATTCCATGTCGGAAATGTTTTGTTAATCAGGCAGGCAGGCCAACTGAAACACGAGGAAAAAAGACGCCGTGGCAAAAAAAAAAAAAAAACCGGAGAAAGGTCCTGCCACTTGGTGCCGGTAGCACGTCACGCTCCGCGCAACATCCTCCGATCTACTCCTAGTGCCCACTGTTGACAGATGGAAATACCTGTCGAATTTAGTCCCTGGGGTACGGTTTTCAGAATGTTTTATTGCCGAAAAAGCACGCCGATAAATGCAGGTGGAGGGCGTGACGTCAGCGCACCGAAGCATCACGCATCTCAAAGCATGTCCGAGCCATTCTTTACGCACAATGATTAGTTGAGACCCACTCGGAGGAGATGCAACTGGCAGCTTGCGTATACTACTATATCAATGGACGCCACTGGCCATTCTTTGATCCTCTTGCGCAAGCAGGCAAGGCATCTGTTAAGTGCAGCCAGAGAGAAAAATACGTAGCGACTTTTCGATCTATCTCCATCAACGACTCCACGCACCGAGCGAGCGAGGAGGCAAGGGCGGCGTGGCGCAATGTTGGACGGGTGCGGCGGTGGTCTGTTGGACTGCCTTCTTCGGCATGGCGGTCGCGACAAGCGGCATGAGGCCGGCCGGACGGAGTCCCGCGTCTCGGACGAGCCGAGAGGCGCGTCGTTGGCGGCGGCCGGCAAGAGCGGGGGCCAGGCAAGGCGGCTCGAGTGGGCCGAGATCGAGTCGGTCACCGGCGGCTTCTCGTCCCGCGTCATCGGCCAGGGGGTTTCAGCACCGTGTACCTCGCGTCGCTCTCCCCCTCCCGCCTCGGCGCCGTCAAGGTGCAGCGGAGCAGCGAGCGCCTTCTCCGCGTCTTCCGCCAGGAGCTCCACGTGCTCATGTCGGTCCGCCATCCCCACATCGTCCGCCTGCTCGGCTACTGCGACGAACGAGGTAACCAATTCAATCACCCATATTCTGCAGTTGTAGCAGGCAGGAGTGTCTGTGCTCTGTAGCTGATCTTGTTTATTTCCTTGTGCGTGCGTGCGTGCAGAGGAAGGCGTCTTGGTGTTCGAGTACGCCGCGAACGGCGACCTGCACGAGAGGCTCCACCGGAACCGCCCGAACGCGAAGCGGGCGGCGCTCCTTCCGTGGGGGCGCCGCATGGCCATCGCGTTCCAGGTGGCGATGGCGCTGGAGTACCTCCACGAGAGCAGGGACCCGGCGGTCATCCACGGCGACATCAAGGCCTCCAACGTCCTGCTCGACGCCAGCCTCGACGCCAAGCTCTGCGACTTCGGCTTCGCCCACGTCGGCTTCTCCGCCGCGGTCCGCCCGGCCGCGACGAACCGGGCGTCGGCGGCGCGCCACGTCATGGGTTCCCCGGGCTACCTGGACCCGCACTTCCTCCGCTCCGGCGTGGCCACCAAGAAGAGCGACGTGTACAGCTTCGGCGTGCTCATGTTCGAGCTCGTCACCGGGCGGGAGGCGATGTGCGCTGACACGGGCTGCCGGCTCACGGCCGCCGTGGGGCCCGCTGTCAGTGAGGGCAAAGTAGCTGACGTGGTGGACAGGAGGCTGGGAGATGACTACGACAGAGAGGAGGCTGCGACCGTGGCGGCGCTTGCACTGCAGTGTACCAATGTCACCAGTCCCGGGCTCCGGCCATCCATGGCGGACGTGGTGCGCATCCTCCAAGAGAAGACGTCGGCGTTGATGTCGGCCGTCGGACCCAAACCGGCCCGCAAGATGGTTTCCTGAGTTGTACGTCATAGGTGTAAATGCTTAGGTGGGGCAGAAAACTTTTTCAGTTTCTTTATTGTAGTGGATTAACTGGTTGAACTTTTGGGTACCGTACAAATGCTGTGATGTCATGGATGTGGTTGTAGGCATGTAGTGGCTCATTAATCAAACCGGCTCGTAGATCTTATGCCTTTGTTTTTTAGATACTGCGTGGTATGTACTGTGATTTAGCTACGCTAAACACCCATGCGAGCATGTGAGAGTACCTTGGGATCAGTTTATACTGGTTAAGAAGTCAAAATCGATCTTCAGCAATCAATGAACATATCACATTATTCTCTACGTTCCAACAAACAATGGTTAGAAATGTCGTTGAGCCTTGGATCCTCACCCGGTCAAATGGACACATAGCACCGCTGTTTGCCGCCAAGCATGCCACTTCATTCGTCATGTCAGAAGATCCATATTTCCTAGGAATAGGAGTAAACCAGAAAGATATAAATGTTAGGTCTATATATATGAATTGCGGAGGGTTGGGTAATGTTGTTTTTTCTTGTTGGTTGTTAGATTTATTTAAAGTACATGATTTTGATTTTATTGGTTTGCAAAAAACTATGATGAGAGATGTTTCATCCTCTGTGTGGCGCAGATTTGATCTAGATAACTCTTACATGTGGCATGGGCCTCCATCTTTGGGGAAATCGGGTGGCATCCTATCATTGATGCCACCACAAAGAGATTTCTTATTAAAGCTTATGTGTTGGACACAAAATTGCAAAAAAAAAATGTTTGTTGTGGTGTATGGGGCAGCTCGAGCAGAAGATACACATGTTTTTCTTAATGCCCTGGCTAATGTTTGTTCTCGCCTTATCTATTCCTACTGTTATTGGGCGTGATTTTTATATTCTTAGATTTTCTCATGACAAGAATAAGGGCCATGGGATGAATAAATTCTCTGATGATTTTTAATGCCATTATCAACACTCATGGTTTGAGGGAGGTTGACTTGGCTGATGGGTTATATACCTGGTCTAACAACTAAAAAAACCATACTCTTGAAAAACTGGACAAAATTCTTATTAATAATCAATGGGAAGGGTTTTTTCCACTAACTATTGTTAGAAGAATTCTTAGGATAGTATCTGACCATAATCCTTTGATTGTGGACACCGTTGAGGCTGTTGCTCCAAAAAGTAGGGAGTTCAGCTTTGAAAAATCCTAGATCTCTCACCTTGATTTCTTGTCGAGAGTGGAATCTGCTTGGTTGTCGTGTGCAAATGCTTGTGATAATGTCAGTACTCTCAACAAAACTGAAAAAGGTGAAAAAACATCTGAAAGGGTGGGGTGTAAACCTCAGAGGAAACATGATCAAGTTGAAGAAGTAGTTGTCTGCTGAATTGGAGTTGTTGGAGGAGTTAGAAGAATAGAGCATTCTGTCTAGGGATCAATGTGCCAGGAAAGGGGAGGCATGGCAAGTTGATGGAAATTTAGTCTAAAGAGGAGAAGAACTGACATAGTAGATCGAGTGAGAGATGGTTGTTTCAAGGAGACTCAAACACTCTTTTTTTCCACGAAGTGGCCAATGGTAGAAGAACGAAAAATACTAATCCTTCCGTTCGGAAAAGGATGTAACTAAAATGAATGTATCTAGCACTAAAATATGTCTAGATACATCCATTTTAGCGGCATCCTTTTCCGGATGGAGGGAGTATGTACTATTTTACAAAATGGTGACATGTAGATACAGGGGGCAGGAGATTTACTTACACATCCAACTGATTTTTACAAGCAGCGTTTTGGGCCTAGAGAGCGTACCAAAATGAGTTTGAGGGCTGACATCTGGACGAAAGGGGAGAAAATTTCTATGGAAGATAACTGTTTGCTTGACAGACCTTTCACTGACCAGGAAATCAAATTGGTTGTTGACTTGCTGGTCATAATTAAGGCTCCAAGACTTGAGATTGGATTCCTATCGAGTTCAATCAGACCTGTTGGCCCATTATAAAGCATGACATAGTAGCTCTGTTTGAGGATTGATTCCATGGAAAGTTCGGGCTATATAGGCTGAACTTTGGTATGATAATATTGATTCAAAAAACTCAGGATGCTGACTGCATTCAGAAATACAGGTCTATATGTTTATCACAAGTCATCTACAAGATTATAACAAAGGTATCCACCCTCAGAGGGGAGCCAGTTATGAATAAACTTATTTCCAGCTGTCAGACTGCTTTTATTAAAGGGAGAAATATCTTGGACGGAGTGATGTGCTTGCATGAGATTCTGCATGAGTCAAGGAGGAAAAAGCAGCAGGGAGTGGTGTTCAAGATAGATTTTGAAAAGGCTTATACAAAGTGGAGTCGATTAGGGTACCTTTTGAAATGTGTTCAACAAAAAGGTTTCAGCCCTATGTGGTGCAGGCTAATTGATGAGATTGTGAAAGATGGGACCCTGTGTGTAATGATCAATAACACCAGGGGAAAGATTTTTGTAGCCATAGAGGGTCAGGCAAGGAGAACCACTCTCACCCTTGTTTAACCTTGCAGCAGAGGGGTTTGTTAAATTAATCAAGCAAGCTCAGATTGCTTGGCAAATCATTGGCATGGTACCTCATCTTGTGGATAAGGGATTGGCATATTTCAATATGCAGATGATACTATAATATTTGTCCAGGATGATGTGGAGCAAGTGAGGCATTTGAAGCTGATTGTGGACATGTTTGAGGCCATGTCAGGTCTCAAGATTAACTTCCTTAAAAGTGAGATAATGATGTTTCTTGAAGATGATGAAAAAGGACTCTTTTATTCTGACATGCTTAATTGAGAAATGGGCAATTGGCCTACGAAGTATCTGGGTGTCCCCGTGTGTGGCACTAGATTTCATCTGGTTGATTTTGTGCCTCTAAAAGAAAAATTGGGCAAGCACCTAGAGGGATGGAAAGACAATATTCATACATTGGTGGGAGTTATATCTTAATTCAGTCTTCTCTGAGCAGTGTGGCCATCTATCACATGTCCATGTATTTGCTAAATGACACTTGTTTAGAAGATATGACCAAAATCAATAGAAAATTCTTCTGGCAAAGCTGTGCTACAAAGAAAAAGTACTATATGGTGAAGTGGACAATCATAAACAAGCCAAAGAAGGAGGACATGGAATTAAGGACTTCAAGTTATTAAACATCAGTTTATTGTGAAATGGTGGTGGAGGCTAGAAAACGAAGAAGGTGTATGGCAGAGTCTAGTTAAAGCCAAATATGGGATTAATCATGGTATTTGGAGAGTATTCTTGGTGTGGAATAGTTCCCTTGTGTGAACAGTTTCGAGGTCTATTTGAGATTTGTTTGCAGCAAACTAGAATTATCAGAGAAGTTAAAGAAGTGGGGTGGCAGTTAACCTTTGGAAGATAGTTGGATGCTCCTTTGTAGAACCAACTGTGTCAGTCAAAAGATGAGTTGATGAAGGTGGCTCTTGGGGAAGGGTCAGATAAGCCAAAATGGAAACTGACTAAATCTAAAACTTTTACTGTCAAATCTATGTACAATAAGCTATCCTTACATGGCATTGATAGATATTTTCAAAAACTATGGAAAGCCAAGATCCCTCTAAAGAGAAGAATTTGGTTATGGTTAATCTGGCATAATACCATCGCATGTAAAGACAATATGAAAAAAGTGGGTTGGGGATTTCTCCTGTAGAATTTTCCCTGCTAATGAATCCTAACACATATGTTGTTTGAGTGTCCTAGTGCAGTTTACATGTGGAGTGTCATTAGTTCTTCTCTTGAAATTCACACCAGACATGTCTGTTTTACTAAATATTTCTAGTGGATTGCTAAATTTTGCCAATAGGAACCAGTATACACATTGTTGGCATCGCTGCCTTTTGCTAGGCAATCTGAAAAACTAGAAATCGAGTTTGTTTTGAAAATAAGTTTATGTCATCTCTTCTTGAACTTATCTGTTACATGTGTGTCTTCCTCTGGTATTGGGCAGGTCTTCAGAACGAGGGTACAAGGCAGAGCATTGAAGAAGGTGCATCGAAGATCCAAGCAGTGGCAATAAGGGCACACAATGCAGCCCATGCGCCAAGGGTGCGTATAGGTGACACAGAAGAAGATGTCAACATGGAGGAGTGATCAGGATTTGATCAAGAAACCTGGAAGTGGGGTGGCAGCAAAACAAGGATGAAGCTCTTTGTGGGGAAGCAAAAACCGGTCACTGATGTTGCATTTTGTTGTGTGGTTTAGGGGCATCTACCACCATCAAAACTTGTATATAAAGTTCTTTCCCACGTTTAAAATTAGAGGCATGGTTAATTGGGTGCTTTTCGGGTCGAGAAGCATCAGGCTTAGATGCTTGGTAGTGTAACATACACTTTTATTTCCTGTTCTGTTTCGTTTGGATCAGACTGGAACTTCGGTCCGTTATCCTTTGATAGTGGAGCCCGACTTCTATGAAGTCGAATGAAAAAGAAGATCCATATTTCATCCAGGCTTCCATTGTCGTTGTCGCGTCACTATTTCCTATGCTTTCCCACAGTTCAGTTTTCTTACACTCACTCTCCCTCTTTTTTTTTTTCTCAAGGCATGTTTTGAAACACGTGAACAGTGTAAACCCTAAGGCCACATGTGGAGGACGAGACACAAAATTGAAGTCACAGAAGGGAATTCCACAAAAATGTCGTGGCGGATCAGTTGCTGCTGTTGACACTCTAAGAGCAACTTTACCATGGTGGCAGCAAAAGTCAGGATACTATTTCTCAGCATCAAGCAAATGAAGTCTCTGAATCTTTAAAGGGATCTATTTGGTTTCTCAAGTTCAGTTTAGTTATTTAGATCAACCACATTTCAATGAGTGGACATTTTTGCCTCTTGACTTTCAGTGCTCACTCCATTTATTAAGAAAATTGAAAATTATATTAACGAGCTTCAAAAGATTCTGAAAAAAATCGGATGTAGACAATAGTATATCTATCTAACAAAGGTATAAAATATCAACTTCAAGTATTTTGTATTCTGAGTTACACAAAAATTATAATCTCGTACAGTACTGCCTGAGGCAGAAACAGGGGACTAATTTATGTGCATACTACGTTTGCGAGTTCATTCACAATATGACCAGTGAGAACCGCAGAGATGAAAGACAAATTGAAGTACGTAAACACTATTCACAATTTTATTTTATTACCATCAATTGTGTTGAGTTTCATTCATAATTTTGTTTTATGATGATTTGATATATACACACACAACTCATATATTCATATTGATCTCCTTCTTTAAAGATGGAAAGGAAGCGGGACAAGCTCATACCAAAGAACAGCATAAAAGCAATTCAAGAGGAATTGGCGGGATTTTGGCTTACGGAGGTCATATCTCCAGCCGGAGAATTCCATTGCCGCTAATGCCTCCATGTAATTTAATGATCTCCATTTAATTAAATAGATATATATACCAAATTGTATGTGTATGTATATGCATCAACATGATCTCCATGTAGTATGAACTTTATGTATACGAAAACTTGTTTTTGGCACATCGACGTGATCTCCATACGATGGAAAACACGAAATCCTAAACCCTAAACCCTAACCCCCTGAACCCTAAACCCTAAAAAATAATTGAAAATAAAACACAAAAAACACAAAACTTTAGTCCCGGTTGGTGTTACCAACCGGGACTAAAGGTCGTCCACCCCCGAGCTCGGCCTTGGCCACGTGAGAGGGCCTTTAGTCCCGGTTCGTGGCCAGCCGGGAGTAAAGAGGGGGGGGGGGGGGGGGGCTTTAGTCCTGATTTGGCAGTCCCGGTTGGCCAACCGGGACTACAGGCCGTTTTTTCCACTAGTGGTTTGCATATTTTCAGATCTCTAAATTTTAGCAGATCTTGTTATTTTTGTATAGCAAATAATAATATAAAGTATGTGAAATTGATATTTTGCACTTTCGTGGGATGATCATTGCCTACATCCGGATTTTTGTTTCAATTTTTATAAAACTCAAACATATGATTTTTTCGATTTTTTTAATGGAGAGAGGATTGTAATTCAGGAGCCAACACACCATCCGTATTTCAGTTTCTTGCTCTCCTTTTTCTCCTCGCATGTTTTGAAACACGAGAGCAGTGACTGAGTGTGCGCGCCGCTCTCGTGCGATCGGTTGTTTAGAGAAGGGAGAGAGCACCGGGGCACGGAATTTACCAAGTCACGGAAATGGCGTGGATCAGTTTCTGGTGTTGACACCCTAACCAACAGGCTAAACATGACCTGGAATGGAATTAATTAACACATATTATCCACGTTTGAAGTCTTTCAGAACACTACGGGGAAGACCAAATAAATGTGCCGTGCGTAACAGTTAACAAACCCGCCCTGGTAGCCAGGTCGCCCACTAGAGATGCTAAAATTAGGTCGCATTCATACTTAAATCGCTGGCTGCAACGCATGATGGAATACACTCATTAACTTTAGACTGCAAAATGCGATGGTCCGTGCAACGAATTCTTAGCTAACCCGTTTTGTTTGTGAGATGGAAGATCATGATGCTGTCAGTTTCCCTTTGTTTTTGGGAATTGTATCAGCTAACTGCAATGATAAATTAGGCAGAATAAGATTACAGTACTCCCAAGTTACGGATAGCATGTTATTAAGTCCAAGTAAGTCTCGTGGAAAGACGCATTAATTATCTAAGGCATTTTACCTCTTGTAAGCCGTTGCATGGGATAAGTCGAATAGTTGGGCCTTTGTAAACTATCCCGAAAATGGTGAAATTTTGTTGGCATGCGCCCGTGATTTTTTATCTTCTCCTTGAAGGGTTTCCATGTTAAAATGTCGTGTATCCTGTGTTGATATTGTTTTTTTTTTCATCGTTTATTGCTTGTCTATAACAGCCTCTCTTTTGACCGGTACGCTCTTTATTCAATCGAGGGGGCTCTTCATACAATCAGCTTCTAGGCTACAAGGAAAGCGGGGCAGGACCCCAGCCACCGTTGCTTTGTCTTCTGTCCTGTCGAAACTGAAAGAGTCCTGGACATTACAGCGAGGCAGTTGGTAATACGGCGACAGGGACATGAACCGTACAGTAATTTAATTATTGCCGCGTCCACATCCCCTGCATTCAGCGAGGCCAGCCTGCAGAAAAGAACTTTGTATATATGGTACTCAACGGAGGCCAAATCAACAAATTTGACCTCAAGGCAAAACTTCAACCTAAAATGAACCCTCTTCAAAATTTCAGCCTAATCTAACCCTTTTCACTACCGTTCAACATCCTGGCGGTAGGCTTAACGCGATACCGTCAGAATAGCTGGCGGTAGGCTTCCTGATCCATGTATAACCGGTAAATCTTGAATGTGATGAAGTGGCTCGCTACCGCCGGAGCATGGGGCGGTAGACCTCCAAGCACACAACGCCACTTGAGCTGGCGGTACCTCCCGTAGCCACCCTCCGGCAATTCATCAAGCCAAATTATGTACGTACTCCGTGGCTAATTGGGGTGTACAGTGTACTACTAGGTATATAGCGTGAGCAAGTTGACAAGTTCATAATGGCATGCTACCTTTGCACTGTACGTGCATACCTATACTACTAGACTATAGAACCCATATGGCAGATGCCGGAAAGTAAGTTTAACTATGTCGGTACCCATTTTACTCTAAACTCAAAAGACGGACATATGTACGCGACAAATTATTTTACTGGATAAATATTATGTATCTAGAAAAATCTTTAAATAGGTTCTATAATGTATGAAAAAAATTATGTATGTCAAATTAATTTCCTTGTTTGAATAATAATTATTAATGCAACTTCTAGAAATGATATTATGAAAATTGTCTTCAAAGATGTTAAAAAGATACTCACCTAACTTGATAAGAATTTGCCATGTCTCAAAAGTATAATATTACAGCTTGTGCTAAAAACAAAGCAAATATTACTATCAAAACATTAATCAAGGTATGTACGTATTCAAGGTATAGGTTGATCATGAAGAAGTAACAAACTATTCTATTGGAAATAGTTTGATCATGACACTAGTAAAGAACTATTGTCTTCTCAATAAGCTAAAATAGAGTGCAATGTTATGTCGTGGCCTATTGTTAGAATTGTCCACTGCTTCATGTGGATTAGTGATTCGTCTCTAATGTGGATGAACATATTTATTCGTCTTCATTGGAATGAAAATATCCAACTGAATTGTTGAACCACAAGAAGTTTATTTGTATACAACATTGTCTTGTAAACAAAGCAATCATTATCAAGGTTGGAAAAAAGCGCTAGGCGTAAGTGAGGCGGTTGGCATTCGCCTAGCGCCTAGGCGATGCTTAAGCACACTAGGCGTAACCTAGGTGGTATATAGTTTTTCCCATTAGGTGTATATTTGGGTTATTCTATATCTATACCCACTAATTTAGAGCATATAAATGCGTAAACTACTAACAATTTTCATTGGATTATGGTCCATCTGATTTGTAAGTGCAATATGGTATGATTTCTTGGCAAAGAATACAATTTCTTAGTTGTGCTGCCTAGAGTTCTGCTTATGACCTAGGCAAGGCGGTTGTCCATCGCCTAGTGCATAAGCGTGCTTAAGTGCTGCCTAGGCGTCGTCTAATCCAACACTGAGCATTATGAATTAAAGTTTAGCGTACTTTTTGTATATCGAGTAATTAGTAAAACCGCTACAAGAAATATAGTTCTGTCACACCTAAAGACATATGATGAGGTAGTAGTGCTTAGCTTGAGAGTTTAAGCAATCAGATATGATAGTATTAACATGCTGAAATTGAGTACAATTTGCGATGTCAATGAGAGGAAAAAAGATGACATTTTTCAAATAAATAGAAACATGTATGGGATTATATATTGATTTTCTTTGCATAGTATTTTTTGAAAACTGTCTTGGCGTTTCATAAGATCTATTCCATTTCCTCTTATAAAGATATATTTATTTTTCATGTAAAAAAACAGTGGCAACGGTAGATAAGGCAGTCGGGTGGCTCCACCATACGCACGCACACTAGCAGCTAGCACGCACAGGCATCATATGCACGGAAGCAACTTCTGAGTTCTGACTCACGCATGGCTGACCCTCACAGCTTTGGATTGGTACCGCCAGCTCTAATGGCGTTGGGCTTGGAGGTCTACCGCCCCATGCTCCGGCGGTAGCCAGCCACTTCAGCGCACATGGACCAGGACGACTACCGCCAGCTATTCTGACGGTATCACCTTGAGCCTACCGCCAGCATGATGAGCGGTAATGAAAAGGGTTAGATTAGGCTGAAAATTTGAAAATGGTTCATTTAAGGCTAAACTTTTGCCTTGAGGTCAAATTAGTCGAATTGGCCCTCAACGGACAGCTGGGTTGTTTCTCAAAAAAAAAAAAAAACGGACAGCTGGGTTTCTGAACGGCAAAGCTGGTGAATTTTAGCATTTTCCTCGATCACAATCACATGCAGACCAGATCGCTCGGCGCACACAAGTCTTCCTTCTAGCTGTTCGCCCGTGTTGAATTAGCGCGAAAACAAATGCTCAGAACGTGATTTGGGACTAGGAATTATGATTGGCAATGGCGTTTAGGCTAGCTGTTCTTCCTTGCATTCACACCAGACTGGTGCGGTCTGAAACCCTCATTTGTTTACGGTTACCCTCTGGGCATTCCACATGGGGAGAGCCATCCATCAGTTGTGTTGTTAATTAGTCTCGTATCTGCTGGGTGCGATTAATAAAAGGGTTCCCTTCCTAAAGGGCAAAAATGAACACTACGGACGCGCCACGTGTAGCCATACGATGGAGGCAGCGAAATCAAAATTGAATACGTCACCGCCCCGGTCCCCGCGTGCTTCCGCCTCGTACGTCCGTGCGCTGGCAGGCAAGCTGATTGGAGCTTCCTCAATCTCGGGCTTGCTGGCTTCTGCTCTCTCTGCTCGCGGTGCTCGTCGGCGCCGGTGACGAGAGGCGGATTGGTTGTGCTGTTGCAGGGCCTCAGAAGGACTTCTTTGTAATTCCTTCTTTTGTCAGGGGTCTTTCTGCAAAGTGTACGGGTGTACGTGTCCTTCTGGACCTTTCTGTTACGTGTGTACGTGTTCTGTACTACCTTGTGTCTTCGACATAATATATACGTATGCCTATCAAAAAAAAAAAAAACCAACTACAAATACACATGTTATACAACTAGACACACAGTTTGTATAAATACATGTTGTACAACTAACAGTCTGTACAACTACACATACACATGTTGTACAACTATACAGACATATGTTGTACAAACACATGTTGTACAACTAACAGTCTGTACAACTACACATACACATGTTGTAGAATTAGGCAGACACATGTTGTACAGACACAAGTTGTACAATTAGACCGACACATGTTGTACAGACACAGGTTGTACAGACGCAGGTTGTACAACTAGACAGACACAGGTTGTACAGACACAGGTTGTACAGACGCAGGTTGTACAACTAGACAGACACAAGTTGTACAACTACACATACACAGTTTGAGTTGTACAACTACAGACACATGTTGTACAACTATACATAACCGGTTGTACAAAAAAAAAAGTTCGTCGAAACATATCAACATGGGATCTAGTTTTGAAGATCTCGACACGAGGAGCTCAAAAGTGAAAACGGTTCGTAATTTGGATAAACGGTTCTCAAGATATTTCGTTTTTAAAATTCGGATTTGAAAAATAAAAGGCAAAAAGGCAAAATTGTATGCCCACGTACGTGCATGCCCTCCCTTTCTCTCTCATACTCCCCACTTTCAATCTAATTGTGACACATGACAGACAAACAAAATTGGATCTTGTGAGAAGAAACCGACACTTGTCACAATTAGAATGATTGTCTGGTTCCCTTTTCAAAGGGAACCCTTTTTCTAGTGATTACCGTATCTGCTAGTTTAACGAACTACTCATAGCGTGCTGCTGCAGGGCCGGCCCATAAGGCGGGGCAGCGGGGCGCCCGCCCCGGGCCCCAAGGAAGCAGGGGCCCCAGCCCAATTAGTTGTTCAATATTAGTAACATGTGCCTTAGGTCAGAAAAAAGGAGAAAAGAGTAAAATGGCTAAGAAGCAAGGCCAAGCCCACAACGAGCTGGACAGTGGATGCAGACACGGACCCAATTAACCGATCGTTATAACAAGAAAATTAATATATCGCTATGCCTGTCAATGGCCATCCGAGTATCGATCAGTTTTGACAAGGCGGCTGTTTGTTTTCAGTTAAAAAAGGGTTGTTTGTTTTGCAGATGAAAATGATGGTCTGTTTGTCACATTTAGTAAATTGACCTTTTGTAGAACTATATTGTTTCCTTGTTATCAAGGTGTAGTTCGCTCAATCCTTACAAATATATAATTTGATTGTACGAGTTTTATTGTTCAAAGATGCACCAGTCTGTGCTTTTTGTGATTTTCCCTTGTCAACTCTGTGAGATGATCACGTTGAAACGTATTCATCAACTTTTGAAATAATGTACTCCCTTGATCTGAAATATGTGTTATTGAATGTTAATTTTCTATGACACTTTTAACGGATTGGAGGGAGTACCAAATTTGTGTTTGTCAGCAAGGGGCCCATTTTTGTCGTCTCGCCCCAGGGCCCCAAATATGTGTGGACCGGCCCTGGTGCTGCATTATTGCTCATTCTTTAGTCTTGAAAGAGAATTCTGGAAATACTGTGGAATGTTGAAGTAGGCCAAGCCGGGATCAGGGCCGGCCCTGACATGTGAGGGCCCTGGTGCAAGACAAAAAAAAGGGCCCCCTAATACACACAAATAGTTGATCACATACACAATTTAGATGGGCCTATCTTGATCATAGACGTACAGGCAAAACACTTGGGCCTTTTCTTCTTTAGCGATAATCGGAGCTTCTACCTATTGAGCTGGCTCGCTGCTAATTTTCCTAAGCTAACGTGCTAGCTATATGTATGTATGTACCTGGATGGGGCCCTAAAATATCGGGGGCCCTGTTCGGCCGCACAGCCCGCACTTGCTCAGGGTCGGCCCTGGCCAGGATCTTGTCTGCAAAATTGTTTATTTAACAAGTAAGAATTCTTTAGTTAAACATGGTTTAAGCTTCATTGGTAAGGCAGGGGAATGTTATAGCTCCGTTCGCTTCATGAGTACTTCAACTTTTGTCTCACTAACTTCTATATTAGTAGTAACATTGCACGCGTAATACACGTATAATAATATAAATTAATAAGGAAACCAGTATTGTTTCAGCAAATAAAATTTAGTTAGTGAAATTTTGAGGCGTTAATTAGATCGATAGTGAAACATTAATTAGAGCAATTAGAGGAGCATTAATTCAATATGGATCGCATGTGCTAAACGTCGTTTGGTGCTCAACATTGAAGCGATCTGGACCATTTGATCGATGTGGTTGGACGTATGAGATCATTTGGATCTCCGCCTCTCGCTTTTTTTATATTGGTATATAGATTCATCCCACACTAGATTAATAAATAAGTTCAATGAATCACAGTTTAGCAATCGCGAACTAAGGATTATTTCAAGTCCTATTTCAAGTCCAATCTCGAAATTTTTTTCATTGTTCCAGATAAATACCCACGGTTGTTCTCCTGGAATGTAAACTGCCCAAACTTTGACGGATCACGGTATTGACAGAAATAGTGTACACGATACAATTTTGCAATAGATGCAAGACAAGTATTAGTATATACTCCCTCCGTTCACAAAAGGATGTCTCAACCTATCTCAAATTTGCATGTATCTAGACATGATTTAGTGTGTAGATACATGTAAATTTGAGATAGGTTAAGACATTCTTTTATGAACGGAGGGAGTAACACTTTTGGTGTATGCAGTCCAGAGCTTTTGTGCATACGGCGTAGCTTAGCTTCTATCTCTTCTCGGTTGCTGTCTTGTTCTCCTGCTTGTTTGTTTCTCTCGTCATGATCTCCTCAGCCCGAGCAGGCCGAGAAGCAGAAGCAGGTAGTTCGTGTTGAAGACGTGCCTCAGCATCCCGATCTTAGTGTTATCCCACGGTGGATACCTGAACATGAACTCGATCAGGAAACTTCTCTTGAACACCGCCTTCTTGTTGCTGAACATCTCGAAGCTGTACTTGCCGTGGTACTGTCCGGTTCCGCTTTGCCCGACGCCGCCGAACGGGAGACCTTCCACAACGTACTATAACAACAACACAGTAGGTCAGTAACTAGGTACACTGAGAAAACCACGCATGATGTGCAGAACATTCGCACACCTGCACCACTGCATCGTTGAAGGTGACGCTCCCAGACGAGGTTTCGTTTACGATCCGGCTCTTGAGCTTCTCGTTCCTAGTGAAAGCGTAGATCGCGAGCGGTTTCGGCTTCGATCTGACGAACTGCATGCTGTCTTCGATCTTCTTCACCTGAAAGCCCACAAGTACACCATGACTTCGGCGGTAGAATCCTTTTGGCTAAGGAAAACTGAAGATGCTTTTCATGGGCGCGTACCGTGATGATCGGGAGAAGCGGACCAAATATCTCCTCCGTCATGATGTCGGAATCGAGCGGAGGGTTTAGCAGGATGGTGGGTTCAATGGTCCTGTACCAATGCATCGCGGCATGAGGCATCAATTCGGCGTGCAGATAATAGCCAGATGAAACATGCATGTACAGCTGACTGAAGCGAGCAATTTTCAGAACTTACAAGGTTTTCGGGTTCACTGAACCACCGTGCACGACAGAAGCTGCCACATTACGGTCCTTCAGAAAGTTGCTCAGCCTCTTAAAGTGCTTCTCGTTCAGGATCCGGGCCATGCAATCTGGTGTAGCCGTAAACCTCTTGACTGTTGATTTCAGTACCTCAATCTTTAGATGAATAAAAAATTAAAGGCATGTTAAAAAGCAGAGTGGTGAGATGTATGCAATGTATATATGTTATGTGATTCACAATATAGTATATATCAGAGAAAACCTAACCAGAGCGGGTGCAGATGCCTCCTCGACCAGAATGTAATCAATGGCAAGACATGCTTGGCCGGCACAAACTGACCATTTCCCTCCAGCTATGCGATTCGCTGCAATCTGTGTAACCAAAACATGAGATACATTCAACCTGTCCTTCAATCTGAAAACTTCTGCAGAAGTGAAAACAGTCAAAGACCCTGATGATTACCTGCCTATCTCTCTTACTATCTAGCCGATCAACGATGCACGGACATTTCGAGCCCAGTTCAAGCGCGACTGGCGTCAAATGCTTTGCTGCTTTCGTCAAGATAAGGCGCCCTATACGGGCGCTTCCTGAACAACGCCAAGAAACGACGATCAGATACATGCACAAGAACAGCAAATTGATGTTCGGTGGCCTGTACTGAACTTCGTCCAGAGTGGAGATGATTTTTAAGGCTTGTAGTTACCGGTGAAAAGGACCTTGTCCCATCTGTGCTCCATGAGTTGTTCTCCAACTTCTGGTCCACCCAAGACCACCTTGACAGCCTTGGCATCTAGGTACTTCGGTATGTTGGTAGCGAGGAATGCGGCAGTGGATGGCGCAAGCTCGGACGGCTTTACAACCACAGCATTGCCAGCCGCTAGGGCGCCGGAGAGTGGCTCCAGAGCCAAACCTGCATTATAACAAACCTCCACTCAAATAAGGTAATTTTTTTCTGAAATGGGAGACTGCAGAAACTAGTTGTACAACAGGTGTATGCAAGGGTGCGACAGTAAACACGATAATTTTTGGAAATTAGCATTGAAACTGTGTATAAACAATTAAATCGTCGATGGGGAACACCAATACATTGTAGTTGAAAGCCAGATTTTGTTAATGTTGTGGTTGCAGCTTTATATAACAAACTAGACATGTTGAACCTTATTCGTCAGATTATACAATTCGTATCCCTCGTACCATTGCAATTCAGTTTAAAAATATGGTCAGAAAGTAAATGACTTACTTTTGAGTATCTATATTATCTGTGGTAGTGATTTATGGACTGATTCAGCATTGATAAACATATGAGCACACTAATGTCACACTAGCATAGGGCGGTTCATGAGCATGTTTCACATGTCATAGATATTGAGATATCATATACTAGTGTAGAACATTACCAGATACTTACGTATGAGTATGTAAATCTGTCGATTGTGATCTACTCCCCCAGTTCCAAATTAGATGACTTGCTATCCACCAAATGTGGATGTATCTATGTCTAGATACATCCACATGTGGTGGATAGTAAGTCATTTAATTTGGAACGGAGCGAGTACTAATAAGAGATGATCTATCAGATCAAGTACCGGATGTTTCTATCTTTAAATTTCTAGCACCTCTCTTAATTGTATGCCGTATGGTTCTTTTAGTATAGTATATTACATATAGCCATACCTAACCATAATTCAGTCATAAATAGTATTCATCGTTAAAGAAAAGTCCATGCGCGTAGCTGGATGTAATGCAGCAAAATTGGATTTCAGAGCTAACATCCACAGGACGTAGTACGTCGCAATCAACACTTATAGAGGTAGAGCAAAGAAGTTGTTGTCACCTAATGGCAAATTCCAGCAGGAGAATACGAGGACGACGCCGAGCGGCTCGGGCACCACTAACGCGGTCGCCGGGAAAGAAACCAACGGCGATTTTGCCTACAATCACCGAAAGATCAAGGTTGCTCCCATGTGAGAAAGGCAGCAGTCTACTTATAATTAGGATTTTACAGAAACGGGATGCACGCAGCTGTGGTGAGAGCTTGCCTTCTCGGGAGCCGCCCAGCTCTCCAGGTTTCGCAGCGTGTGATTGACGGACTTCACAAGACCCCCAATCTGAATGATGACCAAAACAAACAAGTTCATCAAATGGAGAGAAGGCAAAAACAGTTTCAGACAGACAGACAGACAGACACATACTGAAATAAGCATGCACCGCCTACAGATCTCACGAGAGTGACATACGTACCTCGTCTCTGTAGGATTCAGCACGGTGCTTGCCAAGGTCATCACGGAGCACGTCGAACATCTCCTCCTCCTTCTCGGTCAGGAGCCTGAGGAGTCCCTGGAGCTGCGACCGCCTCCATGCCAGGTCCTTCGTCCTGCCGCTCTCGCACACCTCTTGCAGGCCGCTCACAAGGCTGCCGAATCCATGGCGTGGCTTCTCTGATGGCATGCTTCCCATGGAGACAGAGGAGCTGGATCACGAAGTGCGCACGCGCTCGGTTGATGGTCGCGGTGTGGAGCTTGGCTTGCGGCATGATGCGCACGCGGGCTGTGCTAAATAGCGTGCTGGCCGGACGGACACCATGCCCATGTCCGTGTGGTTGAAATACAGCGCGCCGTTCATAAATGGGGTGGTTTTTTGTCACGGTAGGAACAGTTGGGTAGCGGGTGCTGCTGCTGGCTAAGACGAGCTGCAATTTATCACCCAGAGCAAACATGGTTAGCTAAGACGAGCTACTACAATTTATCACCCACAACTAGGATATCGCCATTGTTGCGCCGCGATCTTGTATTGCTGGACTTCAACCGCAGCACGACCGAGCGAGACGATGAAAATGACCGGAATCTTCGTCCCTCCCTAGGAAAAAACAAATTGATCGGCTCCTTCAGTCCTTCCCCTTCTCATCCGACACCGTCTCTGGTTGACCAGTATTACACAGCAACTTCGATCATGTAGCTTCAAGGAAACAAAGACTAAGCCCTTGAGCCTTGACAGATCATGTAGCTTTCATCTCTGACATAACACCGTTCAAGGCCGCGGTAACATCACCAGTGCATCACATTATTTGTCTCCGAAATGAAGCCAAAATCAAGCCGCTCCGAGGCTCCGACCCGTCATTATCACAAAGTAATTATACCTCGTGACGTAGTAGTTGCCAGTTGCCACACGCCGAAGAACACTACTCTTCTGTTCTATACACAGACAGAGGTGACGCACCGGAAATCCATAACGGGTAGTAGGTGTAGATGCACCCACCGCCCAAAAAACAAAATTTAAAATGTGTAAAAAATACAAGGATATACTTCAAGACATTTTATGTTACCACAAAAAGTGTGAAGAAAAAATATTTTTTGTGAACTGTGCAAAAAAGACAAATCCGGACGCTCCAAAATAATTTTATACGAGACATTTTTTGTCTTTTTTGCACAGGTCGCAAAAAATGTTTTTTCTCCACGACCATTTTTGTACTAACACAAAATGTTCTAATGTATATCCGAAATTTTTTATGTAATTTTTTAACATTAAAAAAAACTAAAAATGTTTACATAATAAGTGCATCTGCACCTCCTACCAAAACGCCGCCTCCGTGACGCACAGCATAGTATCCTCTCGTTCGGTGACATCCATGACAAAAATCTTCCACACAAGTATAGAACAATACGTACTTACCTGATGCATCATGCATAATCGTGCTGATGCCGATTGACGCATGGTCGTTCTCTATCCTTATCCCCTGCATTAAACCAACCGCTATGATGGTCCACTCTCTAATTTGGAAGGTTAGAATAATTGCTAACTACTCGTTCAAATTTATATATGTTGGAATGGAGTTGGGCCGCAGTATTGATCTTGACAAACTGTAATATTACTTGGCACATAATAACTGTTCTTGGCACTGATCTGTTTTTGTTACAAATATAATTCTCCTTGACATCTACAGTAGTCGCTTATTTTATCATGTTAGTGAATTGAGTTGTCAAAAATCATTACCAATTGTGTCATTTAGTAAAAATCCATTTGCTAACCCAAAAAGAAGTAGACTAACTGATTAAAGTTGGTGTCAGGAATCCACCCACGTGATTTGGTCATGTACCGGTGACTGCCAACGGTCGGAAGGTGTTGGGCCGGCACGGGAACAAGGAGAGATGTGCCAAGAGGAATACGGCCTGACATGCGAGACGTACTGTGGCATATATCACGAACAACAAAGTAGGGTGGAGATACCAAGCGACAGCTCGGCCTCCGTATGGAGTTCCCGCAGGCTAGACAACTAGACACAACTACAGTGCAGGTTCATTAGAACAGAGTATTACATGTATTCCAAATTGTAACGGTCATCCCGTTGCCTTCACATAGATTATTTGTAGTTTTCATCAAAACATAAAGCTACAGAGTTTACTAGTAGAGTACTAATAAGGAAACAAACTGGAATTGAAATTAAGCCTTCTATTAATGATCTATTTCTTCACCCCACTTCAGAGTGACTAGTTCAGATGACTTAATGGTACTGGAACAACAAAATAAGGTTGGATTGTTAGAATGCTAGATTATGCAAATGACAGTACACTTCTGAACATAAAATTTTGGCACCATGATTCCCAGAGCATTCAACAATTAACTCACAACTGGCAGCGGCAGGCTACAACATTCAGCAAATACACTAGGTAGCCAGAATAGCCAATAGATACAAAAAATTCAGAGAAAACACTTAAACTTTAAGAGAGCTTAGCTCAAGTTCACCATGTACATATCTAAAGCAGTAAAAATATGGAACAACATTGAAGGTCTAAAGCTCAGCTCAAGTTAACTATGTACATATCTAAAGCAGTAGAGAAATCTGGAACAACTCTGCAGGTCTAAAGCAGTAAATATCATAAATTTGGAATAATCCAAAATGGTTAAACAACTGTGTGTTGAACAAATATCGTTACAAATGCTAACATTAATTTCAGTCTAAGACATGCCTTATGAATTTTTGTAGCAGCAAACCAAAGAATAAAGATCAATGTGGTGAGTTAGAAGTTTAGAACCGATAGGCATTGTGTTTGGTAGCCTGTCTTACCCTGGCATGGGTATCTCTCCTCATGCATGCTGACCCTCAAGCAGGCTGAGATGAGATTTTTGTCACATGTTTGGTATCTTGTATGTACCTAAACATACTAAGCTGAGATGTTGTTTGGTAGCACGCATCTGTTTAGACATGCTGAGCTAATACTGCATTTAAATATTTCAGCTCCAAAACAATATATTACAATAATTTGACAATATGTAGACATGAAAAGTACTATAGGAGAACCAACACAATCTGGTCAAACTATGATGACACACTATGGGCAGTTGGTTCGATAAAAACAAGGTTCTATGTTCCTTATTCCCTGGTGTCGCTATTTTCATTGCACACAAACTTTCGGCAACAGATCAGATAGAAATACCATGCAAAATTTCCACTTGGGTTAGCAATTACCACAATTGTGTAAACCACACATGAACAGAAGAGCAGACAAGTTATGCCTAAAGTTACCTTCATATCAAGCAAGCAAAGAAGCCAATAATGTAGACCATACATGAACATGTAGTAAGGCAGCATCGATAGGAAACAACATAATGTAATTTTTTTTCGAATCAAGGCAATAGATTAGCCATTTTCATTAATCAATAGAAGGGTTTTAGAGGTTTGTTTCCTAGGACAAGCCCTAGGACTTCATAAGGAAGATTACTCTCCCGGAATTACATTGCTAAAAATTTTGGCTCCAGCCAAAGCGCATGCTCTCGGCTCGTCTTTAATTCATGAAATGATTACAAAATTCGGCGACGCGACATGCCTAAAGATCAAAGTGTTGTGTTCCTTCCAAACCTCCCAAGAAATGAGCATGATGATGGTGCCTTCCCAGAAATACCATGGTCAAGGACGAGGTTAGACCACCAAGCACCAACATTCAACTCGTGAGCCCAATGCGCCGATATGATATCATGACAACCACACCAAGATAGAATCTCTTTCCATATGCGCGTGGTGTACGAGCACTTTTAGTGCAAGTGGTCCGCCGATTCTTGACTTGGTTGTAAAGGGGACAATTTCCGCAATTAGGCCATCCTCTTCGTTGAAGCCGATCTGCTGTCCATATCCTATTTTGCATGGCTAGCCAAGTAAAATATTTGCACTTGGGCGGTGCCCATGGCTTCCAAACAGTAGAATTGCGATAAGTAGAGATAATGCCCGCCAATTTCATTTTGTATGCCGTCTTTAGCGAGTAGCATCCATCACTAATGAATTTCCAACGAATAGAATCGGGGGCGTCATGTGTGAGGGCCAAATCGGAGAGCGACTTCCAAAGGGAAACAAATTTTTGGATGTGGTCAATGTCAATCCTTGTTGGACGTTGAGATTATTGACCCAAAAGTTGTTCCCAAGAGCCTTCTTAACCATGCAATTTTCCTCTTTGCCCTTCGAAAAGCTTGGGGCAACGCCCTTTGGGCGGAGACCATTCAACCATGGGGAACGTCCAAAATAGTTCCTTCCCACATTGCCAACAGTGAACACCTTGTGTTGGAGATATACCCTAGAGACAATAATATTTAGTATTATTTTATCTCCAAGTTTATTATTAATAGTTTATATCTTTATGCTATAACTGCATTGGGTACTTGAATAGCGAATACAAAGTATTCAAGAGGAAAACCTCCGATGCACGTGTAGAGATATGAAGAAGGAAAAGCGTTCCTACTCTTGTCTCTAAGACTAGCCTATCTTGTTATCTGATGATCATGTTTTCCTGATCATGGACTTTGTATAAGTCATATAACTATACGAGTTTATTATCAGAATGATAATAGTACTGAACCGACCCACCCTATGATCTTGCTATGAGACAAATCGTCAAGATGAAGAATAGCAAAGATCATACAGAGTTTTCATTAGTTAGTTCCTATACCTTGAGCACATCTAGTGACCGCTTGTTCGACACTCACGCTTTGATTTTCATCTAACGTCCGGCCGTAACTGGGGACCATAACAATGGCTATTGGGTTTGAACTAGAGTAAGTAATGGAATGGAGATTGTTCAAGAAGGGTACTTACTCCTCCAGGCGATGGAGAGATAATCCTCTAGGCCATCTCAAGTATAATCATGTCACCCCAATCGTCTGGCTTGACACAGTGTGATTTATCGCAGGACATTGATAATACGGAATGAGAAAAGAGAATGATATTGGTACGAGTTTCATATGTGTTATGATCAAAGGGTTTTGATCACACTAGAGCACATTGTTTCACACTCGAGATATCATTGGTATCGTGTACGTAAGGGGATTAGCGTAATGAGAAACATAAAGAGGTTCTGTCGTTCACTCGTGAATACATAGGAGCCAGTACAGACGTCGAGGTCCCAATGCTGGTTATTGTCTGCTAATTTCCCGGACATGTCATGTGTTAACGAACCTTTCGGGTCACACACTTAAGCTGTGAGTCAATCTTTTATTGAGAGAATAAAGATGTAGTATTAGTGGTCATGAGATAGTGTCGGAGTAACTTGTCATGAAACCTTTTTGTTGCAATCTCATATGTCAATTCTAGTGTTCCATTGTCTACCACTTTATTAAAGAGAGAGTGCATTTGTGAAACCATGAACCCCGGTCCATTTTTAATCATAAGAAACACCTTTCCAACAACTTTTATCCACTTTACATTTTCAGCCATTTAAAAATCCGAAAATACAAAAATACTTTTACATCTTACATTCACAATACAAAACCCAAAAATATCATCCATCATTGTTTCCACCATCCTTGCATATTTATTCATCATCATTGCATATTTATTTACTGTTTTGCATTCATTTTATTTTGATATTATTCTCACACCTTGTGCTTGATAACCACTTGGTGAGGTTGAGGGCCAAAACAATTTACTTTGTTTGTAGGTTTTCAAGAGAAGGATAAGAAGATAAATCTTTCACTACTGATTCCCCGAGAGTTCGATATTAAACCCTCGAGTCACCCCTCGTGGGGAAAACCGTCTTTCCTATACTACACACTCTGCACTTGGAGTCTCAACCTAACCCATATTCTTTTGACACATGTAACTACGTCAAGGGCCATCAAGAATTGCTCACTATCATTCGTTGACCATAGTATGCACCTCTCAAAAATTTATTTTTATGTCTCTATATGCTTTCAAAAACTAAAAAGCTTTAGCACACGATTAATCTCTGCTTCCCTCTGCGAAGGGACTTTATTTTACTTTTATGTTGAGTTAGTTTTCCTTTCCAATCTTTATCTCTCAAGCAAATGCATAGTATCAATTTTAGAACAAGTCTACTACATTTTATCTTTATGTTTAACTGTGAAAACTTTATATTGACATTATTCTGAGATAAGTATGTTACAAGTTGAAGCTTCTGCTGAAAACTTAAATCTTCCTTTGTGTTGGTTGAACATCTTTGCCAAAAGTATATTGCTTTGTGAACTATCAAGCTTGACGAGTCTTATAATTTTCAAATCTCCAAAGTATTATCCATTAAAGATCCTTGCTTAAATGTTACACATGGTTAATCATTGTTTGCTTTATATCAACTATAGATCATTGTCTTGGATCACTTCATTCAGTTCATGTGCTTTACATTATTTGATCAAAGATGTGTTGGTAGCATGTCACTACCAAAAATTATTAGCAGGAATTAATCTTGGGGATGCTGGTACGTCTCAAACGTATCTATAATTTTTGGTTGTTCCATGCATGTTATATATCATTGCCACATGTTTTTATATCATTTTGGCACATTTTATGGAACTAACCTATTAACAAGATGCCCAGTGCCAGTTCCTGTTTTCTTCTGTCTTTTTGTTTCAGAAAAGCTAGTCGGGGAACTTTCTCGGAATCAGCTGCAAATTTACATGATTTATTTTTATGGAGAAACAAAAATGGAGCCAGGAGGGCACCAGCAGGGGGGCCCACAGGCCCCAGACGCCACCCAGGCGTGGTCAAGGGTGGACCGCGCCTGGGCCCCACCTAGGCGCCTCGAGAACCTTCCGACGTCGCCCTTTCGCCTATAAATTCAATTCCTCCCGAAAACCCTCGGTACCTGATCATATTTTGCAGAAAATGTCCGAGGCCACCGCCGTGGCCCACCCTATATCGGGAGGGTTCTACTGTTCTTCCCGGCACCCTGCCGGAGGGGGAGATCGTCACCGCAGGCATCTACACCACCATGCCTGTCTCCGGAGTGATGCGTGAGTAGTCCACCACGGGACTACGGGTCCATGGAAGTAGCTAGATGGTTGTCTCTTCTCCTTGTACTCCATTGTTTAGATCTTGTGAGCTGCCTAATATGATCAAGATCATCTATCTGTAATGCTACATGTTGTGTTTGCGGGGATCCGATGAATTATGGAGTCATTGACATTATTGTTCAGTTTATCTATGATATGTTCTATTTATGATCTTGCATTCTCTCCGATGCTTTGGCCGAAGTAATTACTTATGTCAGTAGAGGGAGTATTTATGTTAGATAGTGGGTTCATGCCTCTCTTGTCTGAGCTCGAGTTGACAGAAACGATTAAGACTTGAGATGTGTTGTTGCTACTAGGGATAAAACAGCGATGTTTATTGCTATATGTTGTAACCATTGCTTACATTACGCAACATGCTTATTGCAATTATCTGTTGCTTGCAACTTAATACTTTCGGGTGACATGCTGGATAGCGATCCCGGGGTGGATTATTAGTCATAGATGCAGTTGGATAACGATCTATGTATTTGGACGTAATGCCCATATTAAATGAAACGGTGAACTTTGTGTCATGATAGTATTGTGTTGCGCCCATGTTTGTCAATTGCCCTGCTATAATTTGTTTACCCAGCATGTTTATGTTTTGGAGAGACACTACTAGTGAACTGTGGATCCCGGTCCTATTTTCTTATATTGCTTACAACCGTTTTCACAGATTTTTCTAGTCATTTGCTCGCTGGTCACTTTTGCTCTCATATTATTTTCCACCATACGTTTAATACTTTGTGTTCAGCAAACCGGAGAGATTGACAAACTCTCTGTTTCGTTGGGGCAAAGTAGTTTGTTCGTGTGTGTGCAGGTCCACATCAACAGCTCTTTTCGGGCGCCATTGTCATTGAAACTATCGTGTCTCGTTGCACGGACACCGGGAGTATAGGATACCCCCTTTTAGGTTCGGCACGGGGCGCGAAGGAGGCTGAGAATCGTCTTCTTGGGCGGAGTCTAGATCAAGCTCTCCTCTCCACGATCAAAGCATGCAACCAAAGGGACACAAGGAGCTACCCAGGTTCAGGCCGCCCGGAGGCTAAAAGCCCTACTCCTGCATGTCTGGATTGATGAGTTCTTCATAGTGTGGCTTACAATGGAACCTCCCGGACAGGGTACCCGGAAGGGTTTTGGCTGGAGGTAGAAGAAGGACAGATCCTGACCCGGAGGAGATCACCTTCCTCTCTACCTTCGCAGCCCTAGTCTAGTCTTGCTCTGGTTCTAGCTTGTGTTTGTCCTTGGTTCGACCTCCCCCTCCTCCGTGCCTTGGTCCTCCTTTTATAGGCTAAGGGGTTGCCACAGGGTCACGTGAGGGGCGTGAGGGACCTTCGGGGTGAAGGACCCTCCTCATCTAGTTTAGGGGAGACGTGGCCTCTCCTCAGCCTAGCGTCTCCTGGGTTAGGTGGGAGCGTCCGCCTTGGGGTGGACAGGAGCTGACACCACCACGGGACGTGCTTCCCGCCCGCGCTGCCTTCGCCTTGCTTCCCAAGTCTTCCGCGGTGAGGTGGAGTGCTTATCCACAGGACGTGGGGAAGTACCCGAGAGGGAGCCTGGCCTCCTGCCGGGAACTCGGGCTCTCGGGTCCTTCCTGGCCTTCTTGCTTGATTCGGGGACCCGGAAGGTCCCCAGGACCGGAGCCCTTAGTCGACGTAGGCCATGCGTGTCTTGACGGTGAACCCGCCAGCTTGACTTGAGTCTTGGTCTTGTCCATCTTCATCTTGGGCCCACATGGGGTGGACCCACTTTGGCAGTACTAGGGGAACCCCATGTTCCACTGTTGCGACAGTAGCCCCCGGGCATGGTCCCGGCGGCTCTTGCTCCAGCTGCCGGGGCCATGGCCTAAAGATAGGTCAAAGTGGGTCCCGGGCACCTGGTCTTCCTTGCTCTGCTTCACTGATGGCCTTGAAGGTCTTGGAGTTACTCCGCTCGGGGGAATAACTGCGGGGCCCCCTCGATTCCCACTAACGGAAGAACCGAGGAGACGCTTGACAGAGGCACCGCCGTGGCTATAAAAGCGAGGCGCACCCCTGGCCTTTTCGTCATCTTCTTCCTTGGTCCAACTCCAGGCCTCCCCACAAGCTGCCAGCGCCAATGGCGAGAGCGAGGAGAGGAGTTGGGCGCCCTCGTACTTCTTCAGCTGCTGCGGAGAGTGGCCCCTCCACTCGTGGTCGAGCTGTTCCGCGAGGTCGTGGGATTCGCGGTCGCGGCGGCCGTGGAGGCCGCGGCACCGCTGCCCTCTTCCTAGGAGCATGGTTCATACCAGCTTCGCGCCGTTCGAGTTCGTCGTGGATCTGAACCGCAGGCCTCGCAGCCGGCTTCTCCTGCCGGATTCCTTCGCGATGGCGACGGAGGACATCGGACCCTCCGGCTTCTGGCTGCAGGTGGAAGGCTGCCCCAATGGCCCCTCCTGGGCCATGGCGGAGCGCACCACTGAAGGCGCCATGCTTCTGGGTCCGGGGTGGAAGTCGTTCTCCCGTGCCCGCCGCCTGTCCAGGGGGCAGTGCTTGGTGTTCCGGTACGACGGAGATGCTACGCTCTCCGTGAAGATCTTCGGTGTCGATGGCGGACGCGTGGAGTGCTGCATGGAGAGCAGCAGCGGCAGCTCGAGCTCCTACGACGAGGATGAAGATGAGGAAAACTCATCTGACATCAAGGTCGAGGGGAGCTCGTCTTCCTGAAGGCGAGGAGCTTCGGACGGGCGCCATGGAGATCTCGTTGACCTCCTCCTTGGCGGCCTTGACGACGTATTTCTGGAAGTAGCGTCTTCCATTGTACGGCGGTGCTCCTTGCTCGACGGGAGCCAACCTTTTTGTTGTAAAAAAGATCGTCCCCTTGTAGTCCTTGTAAATGAAGAAGATCTTGTTTTCCTCCTTGTCTTCGTGTCGCGTCCGTGTGAATGAGAACGAGTTTTTTGCAAAACGCGCTCCCATTACTGCAGCAGCCGTAGCGTCAAGGGGTAGGTGGAGGTGGGAGGCCTATAAAAGACCATCCAGACTCCACCCCTTCGCCACATCTTCTCGCCTTGCTCCGCTCCTCTTCTTCCTTTGCCTCCCCTCGTCCCGCAGAACAATGTCCGGCGAAGCAGAGAGGGCCTTGTCCGATGTGTCGACGGCGGAGTCCGTCTTTCGAGGAGCGGCGGAGGCACCCAGCGAAGCTGGAGCCCGAGCCACTGACGGCGAGGTTGCGTCCCGTTCTTCTGCTGCCCAGAATGTTGCTCGCCTGGCGGCCGTCTCTGGTCCTGTTGCCCAAGAAGAGGCAAGGATTAGGGCAGTAAGGAGGACGCACCTGTGGTCCATCCTGAAGGAAAGGACTGCCGGTATTCCGGAGCTGTCCTTGGTTGTGGCTGAACTCGAGGCCATTGAGCAGGTTCACTGCTTGCTCTTCTCCATTTTTCCGCCTTTTCTTCTTGGATGACCTCGATCTTGATCTGGACTTTTGCAGGCCGAGAGTCAGTCCGTAGGCGAACTGGCGGACGGAATCTTCCGTCTCTTTGGCCCTGGAGCGCCCTGGTCGGCAGAAGGGGTCGAGCTCTTCGACGCGCCTGACAAGATTCTGCACGCGTGTTATCTTTTCACCCAGGCGTCCCCGGAAGAAAAGAGTGCACCCGGCAGGCAATAAAACAGAAAGACAGAGCTGCACAGCCAGGAGCCCTGAGCTGGCCTTAGTAGCATAGGCTAGATATGTATCCAGGAAAAGCTTCGACTGAATGTAATTCAGAATTGTAAATTCAGAATGTAAGTTCAGATGAATGCAATCCTAGGGCTCAACTCCCGGGGTCATTTCCCAAACCTCCCTTGCACTAACGCGCCGTCAAGTTTTCTGAGGAGATCTCTTAGGTGACAAGTACTCTAACCGCCTGCACCGGTAGCAGCACCCCTAAGAGCACTATGCCTTCCGGGAGTCCACTCCACAGCCACGGGTACTAGGCCAGAAGGGAAATCTGACCGTTCGCCGGGGAGGACGCATTACCCCCGCAAAGGTTCTCATCAACTGTCAAGCATGCGCAGGTTGGTGGTATATTGACTCCGAGCGAGATATTATGCCTAGAATGCAAGATGCACATGCAAAGACTTAGCTGGTTTTTGCCGTGCCCTTGATCTACTCTGTCCTTCCCGGGTACCAGCTCCTGAGCCGCTCTTCAGCATCCATTCCTGTCCCGGGAGAGGCGCTACACACAACACACTTTCAGTAGGAAAAGAATGGACCCTCCCTTACATGTCGTGAAAGTGTTTCATCCGGAGCAACCCGCAAGCAAAGTTGAATGTGCATTTCTGTGTTTAGGTTCTTTAAAACACAGCACTGCCCGTTCCACTTCTTACCGCGGCAGTACGGCACGATCAGGTGGCAGCGCCTACTGATAGGCTGCTCGCGCTCGACCTGTCAGCCACCGGCACCATGTCAGCCCCCTGCTTGGGGGTTGTTACGGATAACACACTTCACGACAACAAGAGAGGCTCACGGAATTGAAAAACTTATCTTTTATTCCTTGGCGACGATTCTTACACCCTTATACAGAACACTAGCCCCTTGGGCGTGCTTAGTTGACTCGAACTATCTGCGATTCATGTTCGTATTCAGGGGTAGAATTTCCGGAGATTCTCGATGTTCCAGGCGTTGCCCTCCGGCCTGCCTTTCTCGTCCTCCAGATAAACAGCTCCGGGTCTCAGGGTATGCGTCACCCGATAAGGTCCTTCCCACTTGGAGGACAGCTTGTTCATGTTATCAAGCTTCTGCTTCTTGCGGAGAACCAGGTCTCCGGGTTCCAGTACCCGTGAACGGATATGGCGATCATGATAGCGGCGGAGCCCTTGCTGGTATCGAGCAGATCGTAAGGAAGCTCGGCACCGCACCTCTTCCAGGAAGTTGATGTCATCAATCCTCCTCTCAGCTTGTGCGTCTTCATCATAGGCAAGTACCCGGGGGGATCCATGCCTGAGCTCTGTTGGCAAGACGGCTTCTGCTCCATAGACAAGGAAGAATGGTGTTTCTTGAGTGGCTCTGCTTGGTGTGGTTCTGAGGGACCACAAGACACTTGGTAGATGCTCAATCCAGTTCTTGCCCTTGTCTTCTAACTTGTCAAAGGCCTTGGTCTTCAAACCCTTTAGGACCTCCGCATTGGCTCGCTCCACTTGCCCATTGCACCTTGGGTAGGACACCGAGGCAAAACACACCTTGATTCCCAGCTCTTCACAGAAGTTGAGGAAGGATCGGCTTGTGAACTGAGAGCCATTGTCCGTTATGATTCTGTTGGGTACTCCGAAGCGGTACACGATCCCTTCAATGAACTTGATGGCTGCTTGAGCTGTCTGTCTTGGTACTGGCATCACTTCCACCCACTTTGTGAACTTGTCGATGGCCACGAAAAGGTATTCATGGCCCCCGACAGACTTCGGTATCTTCCCCACGATGTCCAGCCCCCAGACCGCGAACGGCCAGGAGATTGGAATTGGCTGCAGAGCTTGCGCCGGCTGATGTATGTTCTTCGCATAGTACTGGCAGGCTTCACAGGTCTTGACTAGCTGCTCCGCATCACTGAGGACTGTTGGCCAGTAGAACCCGTGACGAAAAACTTTACCCGCCAGTGATCTTGATGCCACATGACTTGAACATGTGCCCTCGTGGATGTCCCGTAGCAGTACTTGGCCTTGTTCTTGAGGGATGCAGCGGAGCTTGACTCCGTTGTCCCGTCGCCGGTAGAGCTCGCCGTCGATCATGACGTAGAGCTTGGCTTGACGAGCCACCCGCTCGGCGTCGTGATCGTCCTCCGGGAGGGCGTGCTCCATGATGTACTTGACGATGTCCCGGGCCCAGGGTGGGTGGGTTCCTTCCACCGGTAGCACCATCCGACGGAAAGAAAGCATAGCTTCCTCCGCTGGAGGGGCTGCCGGGTCTTGAGCTTCTGGGCTGGCTACCCGTGTTGTCGAGGTAGAAGGGTCGCCAGCCCCCGGCGCAGATCTTGTCGCGAGCCTCTCGGGTGGGATCGAAGGTCGCCTGAGGACCTCGATGTAGATCCCGGGAGGCACTGGTTCTTGCTTGGACGCCACCTGCGATAGCTCATCCGCGGCCGTGTTTTCTCCCCGTGGGACGTACACAGCCCGGAAGTTGTCGAAGCGCCGCTGCAGCTTCCAGACCTCTTCAACGTATGGTGCCATCTGAGGGCACGCGTACTCCTTGTTCACTTGTTTGATGACTAACTGAGAGTCACCCTTGACGACGATCTTGTTGATGCCGAGGCCGACGGCAGCACGAAGTCCTGCGAGCAGGCCCTCGTACTCCGCCGTGTTGTTGGAGATGTTCCCTTGGTAGTGCATCTGGACGACGTACTTCAGCCGGTCCCCGGTTGGTGAGGTTAGGACAACCCCAGCACCTCCTTTCCCCTTGGTGTAGGAGCCGTCGAAGTGCATGGTCCAGGCGCTAGGATCTTCCTTCCCGGGGAGGCAGGTTTCCTCTTCCGGGTCGTCGAACGCCGTCTCGGTCCACTCGGCCGTGAAATCCGCCAGCGCCTGACTCTTGATGTTGTCCGTGTGCTCGAACTTGAGACCGAAACCTTGAAGCTCCATGGCCCACCATGATATGCGACCAGTGGCAAGTGGGTTCTCCAGGGGGCTTCTTAGGTTGTACTTGGACACCACCGTGATGGGATGGCTTTGGAAGTACGGCCTCATCTTGCGGGAGGCAATGAGGATTGCCAGCAGCAGCTTCTGCATCATGGGGTACCGCTCCCGGGCGTCGCGCAGCACTGCGCTGACGAAGTAGACCGGGTGCTGCACCTTGCGGGTCGCCGAGTCCTGAGAGGGCTCGGCTTCCTCCACGTCGACGTCTTGGGGTGGGGACGATGTAGCCCCCGGCGAAGTCTCGTCGGAGGGAGATTCTCCATTCCCGACGGGCTCCGCCGCCTGGTGAAGTTGCAGTGACGCCAGGATCGTGAGACCCCTGGTCACCCGGCAGCCTTTTCTTGCACGGTTGTCCCGGAGAGAGTTCCCGGGTCGCTTGCCCTTGATCTTGCTTGACTTCTTCGGAGGAGCGTCACGCTCTACCACGAGCACAGCGCTGATCACCTGGTTGGTGGCAGCAATGTACAGTAGTAGGGGCTCCTTCTCTTCTGGTGCCACGAGGATTGGTGGCGAGGCGAGGTAGCGCTTAAGGGACTGCAGGGCTTCCTCGGCCTCGGAGGTCCACTCCACGGGGCCTGACTTCTTGAGCAGCCTGAAGAACGGTAAGGCCCGCTCCCCAAGCCTTGAGATGAAGCGCCCGAGTGCAGTGATGCACCCGTTGAGGCGCTGTACGTCCTTGACCCGCCGGGGCGCCTCCATGCGCTCGATTGCCTTGATTTGTCCGGATTCGCCTCGATCCCTCGGTGAGAGACCAGGAAACCCAGCAGCTTGCCGGAGGGGACCCCGAACACGCACTTGTCGGGGTTGAGCTTGAAGTTGACCCGGCGGAGGTTCTCGAAGGTCTCGTGCAGGTCTTGGATGAGGGAGTCCTTGTACCGGGTCTTGACCACGATGTCGTCGATGTACGCTTCAACGTTGCGGCCCAGCTGTGACCCAAGGCATGCTTGCATTGCGCGCTGGAAGGTAGCGCCGGCGTTCCGGAGGCCAAAAGGCATCCGGGTGTAGCAGTAGCAGCCCTTGGGAGTGATGAAGGCCGTCTTCTCTTGGTCCTCGAGTGACATCATGATCTGGTGGTACCCGGAGAAGGCATCCAAGAAACACAGCAGCTCGCACCCGGCCGTGGAATCCACGATCATGTCGATCCGCGGCAGGGGGAAAGGGTCCTTGGGACAGGCCTTATTCAGGTCTGTGAAGTCGATGCAGAGTCTCCACTTGAAGGTCATGGGTTTCGGTACCACCACGGGGTTGGCCACCCAGCTTGGGTGGGGAACCGACCGGATGACACCAGCTTCTATCAACTTGTCCACCTCGGCGATGATGAATTCCAGCTTTTCCTTGCTTTGGTTCCGGAGAACCTGCTTCACGGGGCGAGCCCCCGGATTGACCGCCAATTTGTGCTCGATCACCTCCCTTGGAACGCCGGGTAAACCTGATGCCTCCCACGCGAAGACGTCAGAGTTTTCCCGAAGGAAGGCGACGAGCGCGCTTTCCTATTTGTCGGTGAGGCGGGCGCCGATGGTGATGGAGCGAACTCCGTCACTGGTTAGCGCCACCTTCTTGGTCAGCTGCGGATCGCCATGGAATGGCGCCTTCTTGGGGGGAGTAGATGTGGAGCCCCCGGGGTGCCCTTCGCCCCCGGGGAGAGCCCCATCATCATCCTCCTGTACACCTTGAGGGATATCCGCCGTGGTTGCCACCGTCTGGTTCAGCTGGTGAACGCAGTAGATAGCATCGTCGATGTCGGCCTTGACCTTGATCACACCCCACGGCGCCGGAATCTTCAGCATGTTGTAGGCGAAGTGGGAGACGGCCATGAACTTGGCCAGAGCAGGTCTGCCAAGTATGCCGTTGTACGGTAGCGGAGTGTCGGCGATGTCGAAGATGATTTCCTCGGTGCGGAAGTTCTTGGAGTCGCCGAAGGTGACCGAAAGGGCGATCTGTCGGTCCAGTGGAAACCAGGGTACCATGGGCCGGCCAGCCACAGCCCTCAACCGCTCCGCAGGAAATTCTGCTAAGGACCAGGCTTTCAGCCTGACGAGCCTCGCGAGGGATTTTCCCTCGCGAGGGTTTCTTTGCTCGACTGAGCATTTCTGCTAAGGACCAGATGTTCGGCCTAGGAGGCCTCGAGAGGAACCTCTGCCTCAGAAGGCCTCTCCTAGAAGATCATCAGGCCCTGGCGCGCCTTCGCGCTACCCTCGGAGGTTTTCCCTCGCGAGGAGTCAACGCTACAGAGCCTCGGCGAGGCTCCAGGCCCTCGCGGGGTTCCTTCAAGTGGAAGCAAGCTCCTGCGCCGCTGCAGAGCGCACATGGGCTCTGCGCCCGCCGCAGAGTGACGCGCGCGCCTGCGCGCGATGACGAAGACGCCGCAGTTGCCATTCTCGTGTATAAAGCGGTCAAAGGAGCTGGAGGAAGCAAAGCGGACTCCAAGACTTGCCAATTTGGTGATAAAGCGGCCGGCCGCCGCTACGCTCCAACTGCGACGTCACCGTGGGGCAGCCCCAAAGCTCTGCAGCGCCAGCCCACCGTCCTGGTTGGACGGTGGCTTTTTCTGCCAAGACGACGTGCTCTCTGCCATGGACCGCGTCCATGGACGCCCCCGACGCTGTGCGCTGTGCTCCAACTCGGCGGCATTGTGGTATCCCTTCCCGCCGGAGGTTTTCGGGGAAGAGGACCAAGCCCAGTATATAAGGAGCCAGTGTACGACCTAGGAGGGGATCCCGCATTCACCAACTCATTCCACAACCAAGCAGCTACGTCTGAGGAGAAGACGGAGCTCATTCCACCATAGTCCACCATAGCCACAACTGTGCCCTCGGCAAGCACCTTGTACTGTGAACCTCTCCAAGCAGTGCAATACATCTTAGCAGGACGTAGGGCTTTTACACCTCACGGTGGGCCTGAACCTGGGTAGCGGCTCGTGTTACCTCTCTGCCGTGATGTTCCTCACCGAGCTCGACGAGCACCGTCGCCGAGGTTGTTGAGGATTGTTTGACGTTGTGTTCAGCCCCTTACTCGTTTCCTGGCTTTTGAGAGACACCCCTAGTTCCTGGGACTAGTCTCCGACATTTGGCGCGCCAGGTAGGGGGCTGAGGCGCGTCTTCAACTTCTTCAACCTCTCCGCGCCATGACTGACACGCGAGCTGCGCGTCTTGCGCGACGGACGTCCGGCAGGGCCAACACCGAGCCCGCCGCCAACCACAACCCGCGTGGTCGCCCACGCGCCAACCGCGCTTCAGAGCGCAACGCCGAGCCGCGCGTCGAGCATCCTGAGGATGACGGCGGCAACGGCAGCGGCAACGACGGCGGCATCGACGGCGAGGACGAGGGAGCTTCCTCCCTGCACCCATCCAGGCGCGAGAGCGCCTCCACGATGGGCCGAGCGGCGCCCAGTCCAGCCACTGCGCTACTGATGGCGCAAGAGCTGCTGCGCTACCGTCCCACGCAGGCGGGCCACGACAACTGGCTGGGCGTCTCGAGGAGCTCATCAACGCCGCCGCCGTTCCTGCCGCCACCACTGCAGCACCAGCGCCCTCTCGCTCGCTGGTGCGCCACTCCGGACGCGAGGGGAACATAGCGCACGGCGCTCCTCCTCCCCCTCCGCCTCCGCCACCTCCTCCAGCTGCAGCTCCGGCAGCAAACCACCGCGCCGCGTCGCACGCATCCTCGCCGCACGACTGCCAGATTGTGCAGCGGACTCCGGCGGATGCCCGCGTGGAGATCGAGCGCCAGAGGGACCGCCACAACCGCGTCGTGCAGGAGATCGCCGCTGCAGGTCGCCAGAACCGCGGCGTACTCGCTGGTGGCGCCGTGACATACGCCACGGGCTGCACCGCCTTCACCCGCAACCTGCGCCGCGTCGTCTGGCCCGTGAAGTTCAAGCCAGACCTCCCTCCGCGCTACGACGGCAGGACCAACCCTCTGGAGTTCCTGCAGCTCTACACCGTCTCCATCCAGGCTGCGGGAGGCGACGACAAGGTGATGGCCAACTGGCTCTCCATGGCGCTCAAGGACTCCGCGCTCTCGTGGCTCATGAACCTCCCCGAGAACACCATCGACACGTGGGAGGACCTCTGCAAGGTCTTCGTCGCCAACTTCAAGGGCACCTACGAGCGCGCGCTCACCTACAACGACCTTCGCGCGGTGCGCCAGAAGCCTGACGAGACCCTCCGCAGATACATCCAGCGCTTCAGCCAGGTCCGCAACAAGATTCCGAACATCCCGGACTCGCACGTCATCTCCGCCTTCAGGGAGGGCGTCACGAACCACAGGATGCTCGAGAAGCTCGGCATCCACGACACCCTCTCCTCTGTGGTGAAGCTCTTTGATCTGGCTGACAAGTGCGCCAAGGCTGAAGAGGGCCTCCTCTTCGTCAAGAAGGAAGTGGAGGATGACCCTCCTGAGGGGTCCAGGAGCAAGAAGAAGCCTGCCGAGAAGCGCAAGACCACCGCCATCCTCGCGGCAGAGCCTGACGCAAAGCAGCCTCGCGAGGCCTCTCCGGCGGCTGAAGAGAAAAAGGTGGACAATCGCCCATACTGCATCTACCACAACAGGCACAACCACGCACTGAGACTGCTGGGAGCTCAAGCAGCTCAGCAAGGAGCGCGAGAAGAACCAGGGCCGCGGCCGCGGCGGAGGCCGTGGTGGCCGCGGAGGTGGACGCCACAACTTCCAGCAGAGGGCTCGGGGGAACAACGCTGGGCAAAACGGCAACCTCCCCGACGAGAACCCTGGGGGCTACCAGGCCCCTCAGGGGGCAATAGCCTGCATCCTCGGCGGGTCCCAGGCGCCCAAGTCCAACAACCACTTCAAGCAATTCTCTCGCGAGGTCAGCGCAGCGCTTCCAGGGCTTGAGGCTTCCCAGCCCCTCAAGTGGTCGCAGTACACCATCGCCTTCGACTCCAAGGACCACCCCAAGTCGACCAAGGCTGTAGGCACCATCCCTCTGGTGTGCACCCCATCATCAACATCGCCGTCGCCAAGACACTCATAGATGGGGGTGCGGGCTTGAACGTCATCTCTGTCGAGACCTTCGAGCAGCTTCAAGTGCCCTACGAGTGGCTATGCCCTCTAGGCCCTTCACGGGGGTGACAAGTGGCTCTACCACACCTCTGGGGCAGGTGAGGCTCGCGGTCACCTTCGGCACGCCGCAGAACTACCGCACCGAGCAGATCGACTTCGACGTCGCACACAACGCCATCCTCGGCTACCCCGCCCTCGCGAAGTTCATGGCCGTCACTCACCATGCGTACAACATCGTCAAGCTTCCAGGCAGCGGCGGCACCATCGCCATCCACGGTCAAGTCCAGGACGCAATGCGCTCTGTCGAGACCGCCTACAAGGCCGCTGCCGTGGCATTCCCCGCTGATGAGGACATGGAGCCCCTCGAGAGGCCCGCGAAGAAGAAGCAGCTGTTCTCACAGGAGCAGGCAGCCACGAAGAAGGTGTCATTGGACGCCAGCGGCTCGGGGGCTAGCGTCACCATAGGCGCTGGCTTGCCTCCCAAATAGGAAAGCGCGCTCGTCGCCTTCCTCAGGGCAAACTCTGACATGTTCGCATGGACACCGTCAGAGATGTCCGGAGTACCGAGGGAGGTGATCGAGCACCACTTAGCCGTGTGTCCAAACGCACGCCCCGTGAAGCAGAAAGCACGGCGCCAGGCGCCAGAGAAGCAAGAGTTCATCATCAAGGAAGTAGAGAAGTTGAAAGAAGCACACATCATCAGGAAGTTCCACACCCCACATGGCTCTCCAACACGGTGGTCGTTCCCAAGCACACCGGGGGGGCAGGCTCTGCATCGACTACACCGACCTCAACAAGGCCTGCCCCAAGGACCCGTACCCCATGCCTCGGATAGACCAGATCGTGGACTCCACCGCCGGCTGCGACCTCCTCTGTTTTCTGGATGCCTTCTCAGGCTACCACCAGATCAAGATGGCGAAGGAGGATGAGGAGAAGACAGCATTCCTCACCCCTTGTGGTGTGTATTGCTACGTCTGCATGCCCTTTGGCTTGAAGAACGCCGGCGCCACCTTCCAGAGGCTCATGAGGAAGGCCTTGGGGGCTCAGATGGGAAGAAACGCAGAAGCCTACGTCGACGACATCGTGGTCAAGACTCGCGAAGAGCACACCCTCATGGAGGACCTCGAGGAGACCTTTGCCAGCCTGCGCAAAGTAAACATCAAGCTGAACCCCGCCAAGTGCGTCTTCGGGGTACCGTCAGGCAAACTCCTCGGGTTCCTAGTGTCTCACCGCGGCATAGAAGCGAATCCTGACAAGATCAAAGCCATAGAAGAGATGCAGCCACCTCGTCGCCTCAAGGACATGCAGCGCCTCGCGGGATGCATGGCCAGCCTCGGCCGTTTCATCTCCAAGTTCGGCGAGAGGGCGCTGCCATTTTTCAAGCTCATGAAGCGGTCTGGCACGTTCAAGTGGACGCCGAGGCGGACAAGGCATTTGAAGACCTGAAGAAGTACTTGGCTAGCCCACCTGTCATGGTTGCCCCAAGGCCTGGCGAGCATCTGAAGCTGTACCTATCAGCCACTCCACAAACAGTGAGCGCAGCCTTGGTGGCAGAAAGGGAAGAGCCAGTCCTCGCCAAGAAGGACACCGCCACGCCAAGCCCAGATCCCCCCGACAAGGAAACACCCTCTTCAGGCCCTGAGCCCCATGCCGAGCCCGCGCAACCAGAAGGCACCCTCGTCGAGGGTCCACCTCAGAGAGGCTCGACAAGGCTCCCGAGGAGCCCAGCGCTGCGTCACCATCGACAACCCTCGTCGAGCATCCCGTCTACTTCGTCAGCACTGTGCTGCGAGATGCTCGCGAGCGGTACACTATGCAGCAGAAGCTCCTCCTCGCGCTCCTCATCGCTTCCAGGAAGCTGCGCCACTACTTCCAGGGCCACCCCATCACGGTGGTCACATCATTCCCTCTGGAGCAGATCCTGCGCAATCCAAACGCCACTGATCGCGTCGCAGGGTGGAACATTGAGCTGCAACCTTTTGGCCTGCGCTTCGACACCACCAGGGTCATCAAGGGGAGGCATTGGCTGACTTCGTCGCCGAGTGGACAGACACCAGCAAGAAGAGCCTCATGAGGCAGAAACCACGCCAGCTGGAGACACGTGCCAAGCCACTGGACCATGCACTTCGACGGAGCATTCGCATGCCAGAACGCTGGGGCTGGCGTCGTCCTGACCTCACCCAAGGGCGACAAGCTCTACTACGCCGTCCAGCTGTGCTTCACGACAGACAAGGTCTCCAACAACATCGCCGAGTACGAGGGCCTCCTCGCCGGGCTCAGAGCCGCAATCGCCCTCGGCATCAAGCGCTTACTCATCAAGGGCGACTCCCAGCTCCTCGTCAACTTCTCCAACAAGAGCTATACGCCTAAGGACGGCCACATGGCCGCTTACCTCGAGGAGGTCCGCAAGCTCGAGAAACACTTCAAGGGGATGGAGCTCAGGCACATCCCACGAAGGGAGAACCAGGAGGCCGACGACATCGCCAGGCGAGCATCACGCAGAGAAGCCCAGCAGGCGGGCGTGTTCGAGGAGAGACTCACCAGGGCATCGGTGAAACAGCCAAAAGAAGCGGTCGAAATGAACATGGACGAAGAGCTCCCACCACCACCAACATCTGGAGCGCCGAGCTGCGGTCCACCCACAGGGGAACGCCTGCTGCTGGCCATGACGCATCAAGAGACGGGCTGGATCGATGAGCTCAAGGAGTACCTCAGGGACGGAGTCCTCCCTGAAGAGGATGCAGAAGCAGAGAGAGTTGCTCGCCAGGCCAAGTCATACTGCCTTCACGAGGGAGACCTGTACCGCAAGCGTCCAAATGGAGTTGCACTAAAATGCGTCCCCCCTGAAGAAGGCCGCCAGCTGATCAAGGACATACACAGTGGAGAATGTGGCCACCACTCATCATCACGCACCCTTGCAGGGAAAGTCTTCAGGAGTGGTTCTATTGGCCCTCAGTGCTTCAAGATGCAACCACCGTTGTCCAGGCTTGCGAGGCATGCCATTCCACGCCAAGCAAGTCCACCAGCCTGCACTGGGGCTCCAGACCATCCCTCTCTCCTGGCCCTTTGCGGTCTGGGGGCTGGACATCCTGGGACCTTTCCCACGCTCCAGCGGGGGCTACCGCTACCTCTACGTCGCCATCGACAAGTTCACCAAATGGGCGGAGGTTGAAGCGGTGCGCACCATCCCGGCGAGATCAGCGGTGAAATTCATCAGAGGCCTGGCCTGTCGCTTCGGCGTGCCAAATCGCATCATCACCGACAACGGCTCACAGTTCACCAGCGGCATCTTCAGGGCCTACTGCGAGAGTCTTGGCACACGGCTCTGCTTCGCCTCGGTGGCTCATCCACGAAGCAACGGGCAGGCTGAGCGGCGAACGCAGAAGTGCTCAAAGGCCTCAAGACAAGAAGCTTCAATCGCCTCAAGGCCCACGGCAAGAATGGATCGAAGAGCTCCCCTCCGTGCTCTGGTCCATCCGCACCACCGCCACGAAGCCCACTGGAGAAACGCCGTTCGCTCTCGTCTATGGCGCTGAAGCAGTCCTCCCCACCGAGATCAAGCATGGGTCCCCACGGATCCTTGCTTTCAACGAGGACAACCAAGAGGAGCTCCACAACGACGACTTGCTGCTGCTCGATGGACTACGCCGCCGTGCCGCCCTCCGAGCGGCAAAGTACCAGCAAGACCTGCGCCGCTACCACAGCCGCCACATACGGCCGCGCACCCTCGAGACAGGCGATCTCGTCCTCAGGAGGATCCTCTCCAGAGAGGCCTCCACAAGCTCTCACCCATGTGGGAAGGCCCCTACAGGGTCGCGCACATCGCCAGGCCGGCGCGGTACGGCTCGAGACGGAAGACGGCGATCCATCAAAAATCCATGGAACATCGAGCACCTACGCAAGTTCTACCCGTGATCACGTCGCGGCAGGCATTTTTTGTCTCAAGAGGGAAGCACGCGTCTTCACCTCCCAGCTTCACCAAGCTTTCCCTTCACGAGGGCCATCTCCACTGAGAGTTTCCTACAACGCGTCGCCACGGGCCGCGGGAAGCCTCAGCCACTCCATGTGGAACCCCATGCCCAGACATGGCGGACTTTGTCTTGGCCTCGCCAAGTGTAATGAACAATTTCAGGTCATCATGAACCTATTGCGCTTCGGCGCCGTTATGTAATATTGCTTGGTGAGTTTGTTTTCTTACATTTCATTCGCGCTCACATTTTTCCCCATGCGCACCTCGCGAGCGGGGGCTGAGCACGGTGCCTGTGTCTCGGGAGCATCCCAGCAGCATCGTAAAATCCAAAGGATCCGAGCTCTAACTCGTGGCTCTCCGCCCACGACCGTTATCTCACCAAAGAGCTCTGACTCGTGGGTTAGCTCCCATGCACGTCACCTCACCAAGGACCTTGGTGCTTATTCTCCTCGTGAGATACCCATGAGGAAATCTATGAGCGCGCATGAGTTGTACAACTATGCTTTGCTTGTGGGTTCGCCTCTCTCTCCAACGCAGGGAACAAGACGCCTTGCAGGGCTCCAAAAGCTCCAAACCAGCCTCAGGCAGCCTCGAGAGGGAGAACACCTCACCAGGAACACAACACCCTCTACAGCAGGCGTCTCGCCAAGCTAAGTCCAGAACTTACGCCTCATGAGCTCTTTTTCCCTCTCGCTGGTTTTGTCGCCCCTCGAGCCTCTCTTTTCTCTCTTACGCCTCATGGGCTGCTTGCACGTCAAAGGGGAGCCCCGAGCATCGCGCCTCGAGGGCTCTTACCTCTCTAAGCCTTACGCACCCCCCGGCCTTGTCGAGCCCTGACTCCGGCATACCGAAGCGGCGGTGCTATTTGCGCTAAGAGCAGGGTCCTAACGACGTAGAGCGAAAAAGACATGAGGGAACAGATAAAAGGCCTCCCGAGGGGCACTCACACTTGCACAAATAAAAGTGTCTTTACAAACCAGCACAAAATAAAGCAACAAGTCTTAAGATAACTGGTGCCCTTGGCACATCTCTCCACAGGGGCAACCTAAGCAGCGGGGTTGTCGTCGTCGCCGTCGACAGCCTCATCATCCACCTCCTCAGCGCCTGCCTCGTCGTCGCTCTCCTCGACCTCGACCCTCTTGAAGCGTTGAGTATACTTCTCCACGTCGTCCCACACCGAGGCGTCCAGCTTCGAGGCAGTTCCTTCTCCAGAGGCTCCATCACAGACGCGAAGTCGAAGCCGGGGTGGAGGTGTGCAAGGTTGGCGAAGACTTGGCCGACCGCGACGCCAAGGAGCTCGCGGCTCTCGGTGTCGACCAGGTCGTCGAGGTTCGTCACGACCTCTTCAAGCTTGGTGAGAAGCTGCTCGAAGAAGCCAGGTAGGTGGCACGTCGGAGTTCCCCTCGACAGAAGCCTGGGGGCTTCGGTCCCCAGGCGGCCCGCAACGGCCGCGCACGCCTCACCAAGGAAGCAAACATGCGCTCCCGCTGGCGCGACAAGACCTGCGCAGCCAGAGCGCTCTGCCGAGCTTCCTCGACGAGCTCCACAACAGGCCCCACCTGTGCTGCATCTCATTCATGTCCTGCGTCAAGGAGGCAAGGTCCTGCTCCGCGTGCTTCCGAGCCTCCACAGCGTCATGAAGGCGGGAGTCAAATCGCTTCTTCTGAGCCTCAAGCTCCCTGATGCGAGCAAGCTCGTTGCGTCTCTTCGTGAAGCGCCTCCTGCTTCTTGGCCTTCTCCGCGAACTCCTTCCTGCAATTGTCGCGGAAGAGCTTCTCCTTGGTCGCGGACTCCTCCGCCATCTGCTCCTCCTTCTTGCGGAGGTTCTCGTTGGTCAGCGCGAGGCGCTTCTGGTAGAACGCCTCGTCTTGAGTAACTTGCTCTCGCGAGACTCCAGGTGCTCCCGCTGCGCAGATTGATCCTTCTCGATCTGTTCGACCTGTTCCTCGCGCTTGCGTAGCTCGGTCTCGCGGGCATCAAGTTCTGCCCGCGCTGCACCATCTGGTTTCGCGGACGCGCAGGTCCTCGCGGAGCTTCTCCAGGCCTTGCCGCACGGTCTCCGACTCGGCGATGATCCCCGCCTCGCGGTCCAGAAGCTCCTTGTGCTTGGTGGAGACCGCCGCCTCGCGCGCCGCCAGCTCCTGATGCTTGGCCTCGTCTCCGCCTCGAGAGCCTCGCGCCTAGCACTCAGGTCCGCAAGGGTCTCCTCGACCTCGCGGACCACGCTGATGCGGATCTCTTCAGCAGAGCGCAGCGCCGCCTCGCGTTGCGCCTGGGCTGCCTCGTCCTTCCGGCGGCAGCGCTCCACGGTCTCCTGGAGGCAAGCCCAGCCCCGCGCAAGCTCGGCGACCTCCTCCGCCCTGGCCGGTCTTCCTCAGCGAGCTGGGCCTCGAGCCCATCGAGCACCTCCCTCGCCGAGCGAAGGACAGCCTCTCGGCGAGCTGCGACTGGGCGCGACCCAGCAAGGCTAGGGCCCATGATTCTCCAGAGGGCCTGGAAGCGCCAGCGCCTGCCGAGGACCCGGGGCATCGCGCCTTGGGCTCTGAGTGTCCTCGAGGCGCGCCTGGGGGCTCTGCTGGGAGCCTCCCCCTTCTTCCATGCTAGGGGCCTTCTGGGGGCTCTGGCGAGAGCCCCCCTCGCCTTCTGCGCTGGGAGCCTTCTGGGGGCTCGAGGCGCCCCCACCATCAGCTCCACCATCTTTCTGCCCCTGGGGAGCACTCTCCTCTTCCCAGGAGCAGGGTTGGCCTTCTCTGCTGAGGCCGTCCCCGCGGCAGCCTCAGTGCCCACCGTAGGCCCTCCAAGGCCCGGCTCGGTGGAGGCGACGGCACAGTGGTGTCCTCCATTTCGACGTCAGCGTGCGCTCTGCAGACGCAGCTGTCTCCGCCGCGCCCTCCTTCGCCGGCGGCGTGGTCCTTGCCGCATCCTTCTCCGGCGTCTTCTCTTGCCGCACAGGAGAGCGTCAGGCCGCGCAGGTGACGGCATCGTCACCTCCCCTCCTCCTCCTCCGCGCTCCTCTGCCTCAGGAGGCGGCGCCGCAGCCTCGGGAGAGGAAGCGGTGGCCTCGGGGTGCACCTCTTCAGCCGTAGGCGCCGCAGACGCCGCGGCAGAGCTGGAGATCTCTCCAAGTCTCCGGAGCCTCCGCCTCTTTGGCTCCTCAGGGCGCCTGGAGAGGAAAAGACTCAAAAACCCTCGAGAGGCCTACACAAGAACAACATCAAACAGGAAAGGGAGTACAAAAACTTACGCCGCGGTGTCGACCCACTTCCTCTTCTCCGCCGCGCGGGCGGAGCACTGGGCTCCGCGCTCGTCCGTGCCTCTGTTTCCTCCCGGGCTCCGGCGTTCCTGTCGTGGATCGCCTTGGAGCGGGGCTCGCAGTGGCCCGACGAAGCATCGTCATCATCGCTCTCCTCCTTCCCCTCGACACGCTGCGAGGGGGCAACCACGAACTGGTCGCCGCTGCCCGAGGAGATCTCATGGATCTCAGCTCAGGCGCCGCACTCTTCAAGGCGCTCGAATTCTCCGCCGAGGAAGCGGCGCCTCCCGAGGCGCCGGTTGCGCCTGCGTCAGACTCCGCGGGCGTCTCCGTCGTCTCCTCGTCGCCCTCAGCTGGTGCCCCCTGCGCCGCAGACTCCGGGTCCTCGCGAGGCCCAACGTGCCCCTTAGGCACCAGGCCCCACTGGTCGAACTTCGGCATCGTCTGCACGTGCGAGACACGACGCCCGAGATCGATCCGATGGAGCGGCACAGTCTGGTCGGTGGGCGCGGGGATGTCTGGAGACGTGAAGAGGGTCTCCATGAGGGCGTGCACTCTCCTCCTGCGTGTAGAGGGTAGCGCTCAGGCGCATCTTGTCCCTCTGGTTGGAGTACAGCCACATCGCGTCCGCGTGCCTCTGGAGCGGAGCAATGCGGCGCCTCACGAAGTCCTTGGCCACCATCTGCCCGGTGAGGCCGCCTCGCGGAGGTCCCTCAAGCGCCTCACCACAGGGCCAAGTCGCGCCCTTGAGCCCCTTGGAAGACCAGCTCGCCCTCTTCGTCGGAGGCGCTTCAGGCAGCTCGAAGAAGGCGCTCTGGCTCCCGAACTGCATAGGAACCAGCGCTTGCGGAAGTCCTCCACCTTCTTCGTCACGCTGGTCACATGTTCTCGCCGTTCCGCGCGATGGGGATGTAGACGCCTTTCATGCCGTCGGTGATGCGGAAGGACACGCACCCCGACCGCTCCTTGTTCGCCGTGAACCGGAGCGCGTAGAAGCTGCGGAAGAGGTCCACCGAAGGCGGAATGCCGATGTACGCCTCGCAGAGGTAGGCGAAGATGGCGAGGACGAGGATGGAGTTGGGGTGGAGATGAAGAACCTGGATCTGGTAGCGCTCCAGAACCGCCAGGAAGAAATCGGAGAAGGGAGGAACGAGCCCGGCGAAGAGAGTGTGCATGAAGATGGGGTAGAAGCTACCGTGAGAGTTGCCCGCTCGCTTGAGCACCGTGGCGCCGTGCTCGTTGGTCTTCGAGGCCGCCATGTGGCGCACCTTGTCCAGCTGCGCTTCCTTCTCGAAGCGGGAGCCGGACAGAGCTGGCTCGAAGTCACCGTCCCGCTGCATCGCAGCAGGCTCGCCGCCCTGCACCACTGCCTTGCCCTTCGTGGCAGCGGTGGCCTTCTTGGGCGCCATCACAGCAAGGTTGCGAAGGAAAGTTTGGGGATTGAGCGCTGGAAGAAGGAGATGGAAGGGGAACGAGTGGAGTAATGGCCGCCTGCGCCGAGCTCTTCGCCTTATATCGGCTCATCGAGCCGTTACCAGGACGTGGCGGGACCCACCACTACGCCCGTTACTTCAGAGGAGATCGTGGGATCGTGTCCGGCCGTGACGCTCCACGTGTCTCGGGCTTCGCAGGCTTCTTTGGGCCCACGACGATTCGCCTCCGCCTGGGAACTCCAGCGTGCCCATCGCGGGCCCGGGGGCTACTGTCGGCCCAGTGGAAACCAGGGTACCATGGGCCGGCCTGCCACAGCCCTCAAACCTCCGCAGGAAATTCTGCTAAGGACCAGGCTTTCAGCCTGACGAGCCTCGCGAGGCATTTTCCCTCGCGAGGGTTCTTTGCTCGACTGAGCATTTCTGCTAAGGACCAGACGTTCGGCCTAGGAGGCCTCGAGAGGAACCTCTGCCTCAAAGGCCTCTCCTAGAAGATCATCAGGCCCTGGCGCGTCTCCGCGCTACCCTCGGAGGTTTTCCCTCGCGAGGAAGTCAACGGCTACAAGCCTCGGCGAGGCTCAGGCCCTCGCGGGGTTCCTTCAAGTGGAAGCAAGCTCCTGCGCCGCTGCAGAGCGCACATGGGCTCTGCGCCCGCCGCAGAGTGACGCGCGCGCCTGCGCGCGATGACGAAGACGCCGCAGTTGCCATTCTCGTGTATAAAGGGTCAAAGGAGCTGGAGGAAGCAAAGCGGACTCCAAGACTTGCCAATTTGGTGATAAAGCGGCCGGCCGCCGCTACGCTCCAACTGCGACGTCACCGTGGGGCACGCCCCAAAGCTCTGCAGCGCCAGCCCACCGTCCTGGTTGGACGGTGGCTTTTTCTGCCAAGACGACGTGCTCTCTGCCATGGACCGCGTCCATGGACGCCCCCGACGCTGTGCGCTGTGCTCCAACTCGGCGGCATTGTGGTATCCCTTCCCGCCGGAGGTTTTCGGGGAAGAGGACCAAGCCCAGTATATAAGGAGCCAGTGTACGACCTAGGAGGGGGATCCCGCATTCACCAACTCATTCCACAACCAAGCAGCTACGTCTGAAGGAGAAGACGGAGCTCATTCCACCATAGTCCACCATAGCCACAACTGTGCCCTCGGCAAGCACCCTTGTACTGTGAACCTCTCCAAGCAGTGCAATTCTTAGCAGGACGTAGGGCTTTTACACCTCACGGTGGGCCTGAACCTGGGTAGCGGCTCGTGTTCCTCTCTGCCGTGATGTTCCTCACCGAGCTCGACGAGCACCGTCGCCGAGGTTGTTGAGGATCTGTTTGACGTTGTGTTCAGCCCCTTACTCGTTCCTGGCTTTTGAGAGACACCCCTTGTTCCTGGGA